>JABSTQ010007436.1:0-98700 GCA_013358835.2 Ixodes persulcatus
CCGGACGCGCTCTCCTGCCCGAGAGCAACGGGTCTATATGATACGCTGACCAAAATCCTGACCCCCCCCCCTCCCCTGGAAATACCTGCGTCCGCCCCTGGCGGAGCACACAAGCCGCACCTCTCATTTATAAAATGGCATATCCACACCGTACCGGCGTTACGCTGTATTCTTTTTGACACGCATGAAACTGATTTTGAGTACGTAATACGAGCGTACTTACCACCGTCACGTCGAGGGCGTAGAAATGCTTGCGGCACAGTGCACCACCTTCATGGCGGTGGGATCGTTCTTGGACGGGCCGACGATGGCAATCATCGTTTCGTTCACGCAACCGATGACGCCGGATATCCTACCGAGCGGTCTGAGGCCCGTCTCCACGTCGTACCTCTCGCTCGGCGACTCGGGGAAGTGGAGCCAGCCGCGCCGGACCCTGACACAACACACGATAGCGACGGACACGACGCGGACAGAGACGACGACTGTCTTCAGTCCCACGCTGCATGCTCGTCGCTCGCCACCAAACTTTGGAGGCACTCCGTGGCGTAGAAACGAAGTGTACAACACTTGAAGCTCCACAGTCGTGAACGTCCACGAGCTTCGTTTCGCAGTCTCTTCACCTCCGGTTCCTAGCGCCAACGTTGTCTCTCGCTGCCGGCGCTGCGTCGCACGCTCGCAATCCTCCAGGAGCTCGAATGCTGCGCGGTGCTGTCGGTAAATCTTCCCGACGAAAACAATAACTAAATTAGTTGAAAAGTGGCATAATCGCCCGACGACGACGCGGTTTGGAAAATATGACCAACGAAAGACACCTACTAATGAGCTAGTACCTTTTGAAACGTACTCAGTACAAAGTGAAACGTCACTTTGTTGTCACGTCCGGTAGCCGACTCCGCCCAGTTTTGCCAACTCCGCCTACATTTTTCTAGGGAAATTACGTCACTTTTGCTTCCCACCAATCAGACGTGAAGACGTCACTTCCGTGTATCTTACACCGTGGTCCTGGGCTCCGTACGCTCTTCTAAAGACCTATAAACAGTTGCGTTTGAGAGTGTTTGGGTGTGTTTTACTGCGTTGCGGCTGCGAAAAACCAGGACATCCCTGCTTCATATGTCACGTGCCAAGATACTCTTTGAATTGAATTCCACGCTTCATACAAAGCATTGATGTGCAGAGGCCAGATTCACGAAACGATCTTACGCAAAATATATGCGTAAGACAAAACTTAAGAACAAATTCGTATTCACGAAACGAAATTTTCGTAAGTTTTGCGCAGGTTACGACGAAATCCTACGACAGCTCCGAAGCTGTCTTACGCACTTCTTACGATCAAATCAACATGGCCGACAGCGTCGCGGCTGGTCGCGGTCGCGACGACCAACGGACGTTTATTTTTCTACGTGCGCTTCCCACGCGTCCCGACTTCAAGCAGCAAGAAAAAAGTAAAATTACTTGAAACAGACCACGACGAACAGGAACGCTGGATCCACAAACACCCGGGAAAAGCTGACCAAGTGAGCTCGGCAGATAGGCCTAACAGGCACTCTCGGCGCAGCGGTGCTCTGACGGTTTTCGGCCAAGACCGTCTGCCCACGACCGGCTGGCGTTCTGAATGGAATATGCCCGCGCGACCCTTGTGAACCCTTCCCGTATCGCTGACCTCAATTTTAGATTAAGAGGTCAATCTCTTCCTCTTGTCATCTCCTAGTTTTCCGAGGCAGCGGTGACGAACGCTGTCGTCGAAAAGGGACTCTCATCGATTCTATCTCTTTGTTTTGTGTGATATAGAGCTCAAATAAACGACGTATGGATTACCTTCGCCACACGGTATGTGCACTTTGTTATTAGTATTCCATTTCGCGGTCCAGCAGCGCGAATCCAGCACTTCGATCAAACGCGCGCGTTCGCTCCGAGTGTGAACAGGTATTACGTGGCTCTTGCTGACACTCTCGTAGTTCAAACGTATCTTTTTTAACGTCGGCTCGCTCCTGCATCTCCGAGGCCGCGAAAAAACGCCGCGGCAATTTGTTTCCATCTACGTCGCTTTGCAAACGACTGACACGGGCCGTCTTTTACCAACGATGACAGCTGTGTTGACTTCGTAGCGATCGAGTTCGTCGCAGTCAACGGAGGCGGTTACGCATCCCGGCCTCGGCATTCGGGCGCGTTTAAATCGTGTTAGCGTCGACATATCACTGCACGGACACGAACCCCAGACAAGCGGTGGCAGGAAGGGCGGAAGGCCGCCTGTGTTTGTTATTAAAAAATCCACGTGCTCCGAACGGCTCCGAACCATGCCGAGCTCTCCGATTGGTTGTTCGTGCTGCCGAAGACGCGTCGCCATAGCAACAGCACCGGTATGTTCTAGTTTCTCCGTACGAGAACGCCGCTTTCCTCCTCTCACTTAAGAACGCGTTCGTGAATACCGATTTCTCCTCTTCTTACGATGTTCTTAACTTACGAACTTCTTAGCTAAGTTGTCGTAAACTAAGAAGCTCTTCGTGAATCTGGCCTCAGTTGACTCGCTTCCGTTTCTTAACGCAGCGCAGTGAAACGCACTAAAACGCAACTGTGTGTATGGGCATTTAAACAATCCATTATGCATGGTATTAATTCTTACTGTTCTTCAGAATCTGGTTTCGCCAGCACTTGCAGGCATCAATATTTTCCCTGTGTCATCAAGGAACACAACCGCTCTCACTGATGTAACACATAAACCAAAATATTCGTTTGTAGGTAGGTAGGTATTTATTTGTGCTCGTAAGCACAGGCGCCACAGAGATGCACGTAGCCCGTACAATGAATGCCGGAGAGGCCCGTATAAGGGGTGATAATAATAAAACTGTGAGATATAATGTGAGGCACTGATAATGTACAATGAGGCATCACGAAGGAGGGGTCTAAGTTGATCGCAAGTGTGTGGCAGCTTCGTGACAAAGTTGCAGAACCTCGGGTCGGTCACTATACTTCGTTTCACCTTATGTGCGAGCGAAGGCAAAGCCGGAAGCGCGAGCACGAAAGCTCCGTGCGTTCAGGCTTTGCTCGAGCGCGCGAGCTGGGGAGAAACGCAAAAAGCGCTGGTCTCGCGCTTCTAGCTTTGGCTTCGCTCGCAGATAAGGTGAAATAATGGTCATGTTTGTTATTCTTTTTTGCAACGTTCAAAAAGTGCCGACCTACGGAGCCATCAATTGTAATTCTGTTGTGTCTACGTTTATACAGCGGGAAGTTAGTCAGCTCTGGGGGCATCTGGTGTCTTCGTTGGAGATGAAAGACAGTGCGGTATACCGCTGCTTGTCTGACGTCTTTAACATGCATCACGCAATAGTGATACATGACAGCACGCCGGTACGACGCTCATCCAGATTGAAACGGACCGAGGCGGTCGATTGAATCCACGATCAGTGAGCTTTACAGCGCGAGCTTTCGCTACACGTGCTACCGATCCACGAGCAACGAGACATCGCGGTCGAATTCGAGCTTGAGAGAAAAACAACAACAGCAACAGCAAGAAAATCTCCGGTTTGAGGCATTTAGTACTAGTGTCGCCATCCCGTTTAACAAGCTGGAAATAAAATTAACAGGGTGATTTTATTTACACAAATACGAAAATACAACAATATTTTGCTTTCTCGTCATGGTCTTAAAATTAAGATTAGAGGCACCCCTAGTACGTACGGCCAAGCGTTTTGTCACGTTTGTCTTCTAAATAATTGTATCTTCAAAAATGCCTCAAAACGCGCTAAAAACAGTCAAAACGGTCATATTTCTGGATTTTATTAAAAATCTCCAGCGCTTTAAAGGAAAAATCAAAGGGCCGTACAACCTTCATTTGGTTATCATAAGTAACCTCCAAAAAAATGAACACTATCGTGCATTCCTGAAACTCGGCAACTCAGGTTTGTGTTGCGAAATTTGCCCATTGAGTGACGAGCGGTTGAATCCCCCTTAAAGCTATCGCTTTACAATTTGTATGGTAACGTAACCCAAATAGTCAATATAAAAATGTGAATTAATTTTTTTTTTTTTTTGTTAATCAGTTAACTTACCGTGACGATTATTTCCTTGTCTAATGTCCGCCGAGACCGATAAATATATTGTGAAGACTGGACTCACCTAACTCTCCCCCATGTTTGTTTTCTTCGTCTGTTCACCAGGTTGCGTTAGTAAATCGAAGTCGTTTGCCCATCGCCATCAATTTGTTCGCAACATTCTTTGAATGGAATGCGCACTGCGTTCTACCATGCAGCTGCTATAAGCAAAGCCATTTTTTTTTTCATTTTGTCTCACAGCCACACGTTGTGGAGTTTACCACAAGATTGGTTGGTACACATCCAGTTTTTTTTCTTTTTTGTTTGAGAAAAGTGAGGTCGGTGTCAGTCTAAAGCGAGAACATGGCCTCAAGCAAGCCGATATGAAGACAGATAAGAGGCTAAATTGGTCGGACGAGACCTCCAAATTTAGCGTGACTCCGCAGCTCAGGGAAGCTGACCAGTTCGAAGTGACTCAAAACACGGTGTTGTGTCTCCCGCCCCCTTGATTCGTGTGACTTTGGTACATAATTGAATTCTTATGACTATTTAATGGAACTATTGCCGACTTTCTTTGAAGTAACGAGAAGGCATGACTGAAACCGGTATTTTTGTGAAATTCTCCGTAATTCCGATATTGAATACGCTCTTTGGCAATAATTTGTCCTCAGCGCAATTTGTGAAGGGCTGTTCATTACTGGACCCTGACGTTTATATGTTGACTTATAACACATCGCTTAGTAGCTGAAGCATTATTCACACCTCCGGGCACAGGAGGAGTTTGCTTAAAAGTTTCGCTTGTTTTTCTGGATTGCGATTTCCTGCAGGGTTGCAGAGAACCGGCGAATTAAGTTAGCCGTCATAGTACAAATGGAAAGCTACTAAAATGTAAATTTTTAATAAATAACCTGCGATTATAAGGTGCACCTAAATTTTTAATATCGAATCAAGCTCATTCACAGGTTTCAAACCACTGAACCAATGATAAAATCGCATTCGCAACAAGCCCACTTTGAAGCACTTTTGTTCACTTGTTGAGAAGCGCGCGGCACACCCGTTGATACATGTTCTTTGACATATCATTTATAAACCTAAGAGCAAACAAAATAATGCCAGTAATGCGCGCAAGTAAGCTCGAGCTATCTGCATTTGTTCTCTTGAGTGTAATGGTAGTAGTAATATTTTCATTCTGAGGAGCCACCGTCACAGAGAAAGGCGTGCAGCCCACGCCATGACGAGCCGCGGCGCAACATTTCATGCTTTATTGAAGGCGTCCCTCCGTTATGCACAACATAGTTTCTTGTGTCTCACGTGGGACAACAAATACAATTTTTATACACCAGCATCTACATCTACAATTACGAAGTCTTAAAGTGAAACACTAAATGAATTCCTTCTGTCTGCTACCACTCAGACCGCGGCGGATGTCATAATCCCCGGGATTAAGTTTACTGTGCGTGTTACCGTAAACATTATTAAAAAGGCGTTTGAACACGCGAACCCCGCCACTTGATAACATACGTATCAGCGATGACCCAAGCACAGATTCCCCTAACCGACCGCAGAACCTATGGTGTCGCCCCAAGGCCAGCTTTTGGCCCAATCCAGAATGGCCGCAGAACCGGAAACACGCCAAAATGCGCTAGGGTACTCAATATGGCGCTGCCCACACAAAAAGAAAAACAGATTATACTTCACTCCTTCGCACATTGTGGGCGAGAAAGGCAGTCTTTCTCCAGCCTTGCATGCGCGGTATTTTTTCTTCCTCTTGTACAGCTATCAGGTGAACTATTGTTATGGCGCTTACCTTCCCCTCGCAGGCTTTCCTCCTTTATCCGCCCCTTTTTTATAAGGCAACAAAGCAGTGGAGCCATCTATCGGGCAGCACCGGCACACTTCCGGTTCAAGTATATTTCCTAATTTTTTAGTGCACCATTCTTTTTTATTATAAGAGTGAATTAAGTCTGACACTGTTATAAGTGGCCATTTCCAGAATAAATTGTGTATACTTGATTTCGCAAATACTGAAAAGCCATAGAGTTATTATAATGTACGCTAGAGGTTCAACTGCCGCTAGTGTGTTGCTGCAAATTGAAGCAGACAGCAACCAGCGGAAAATTGACTTCCAGTAATGCATTTCTATGGGAAAAAACGAGTGCTCTGCGCTTGATTATAATAGCAAATATCACGAATAGTTCTTACGTACTAGGCACATTGGAACATTTCTCAGTCACGCAGACGAAATATTTGGTCAGTTACGGTGTTTCTATTTGAAATTCGTGGCATAAAAAATGGTGCTAAAACCGCTTCGTACATGCATTTATGTGCATTTTCGGACACTGTTAGCGCGAACACGGCGTCGGCGATTTCCAGCATGGGGAATATACCTGCCAAACGAACGAAGGACATATGAAAAACCGAGAAAGACGGCAAGATCTACGCAGTAACACTGGATAAGAAACTCCTTGTGCATGAAGGCGATCGAAATAAATTGAAAGCCACTTAATATAGTTTGATTTGCAATAAATAAGTACCGCTTTATTTTTTTCTGCTCATGAATATGTGCGAAGGTTCTTGTTCTGGGTTCAAATCATTACCCTCACGCTCCAAATCTTTGCAAATAGGGAGAAGTCAAAGAACAGGTGCCCGAAAAAAACTGCCGACATAGGAAATAATAAAAAGATACACCTTTCGTAGCCCACGTGCTTTATTTTTTTTTTTACATTCGGATGTTTTAACCGATCGCAAAGATGCACGACTGAGTTATTTCCATAGAGTGACAGGACGGGCATATTAGCAATACATAAGCGTCACCGGGGTGCTAGCGAACCTTGAACGCACTCTACACTCTCTTCGATTGTTAGTTTGTTTAAAATCGTCGCTCGTTTTTACATCTCTGCCATGGAACAGAGGTTTAGGCCTGACATATAGCGAAGTCTAACATCGTTCAGTGGTAAAGAAAAATGCTGTAATTAAAGCAATTAAACTTTTACAATATTATGAAAGGTACATACTATCCGGTACAACCGAAATAACAAAATTTATTCATGTTTTTTTTCAGCTAAGAGACCGAATTCACGCGCGTTTTCCCATAGGAATGCACAGGAGCACCGCAAAAGTAGTCTGGTTTCTGTCTGCTTTAATTTGCGTCTCGGAAGCCGCATAGACACTAGCGCCTGTTCAACCTCTAGCCTACATCATAATAACTCTATGCCAAAGCCTGCCGTCTAGTTCAGAACCGGAAATAGTGGGGGGCTATTTGCACACTGGCACCACCACGTTTCAACTGACGCAAGAAAGAGCGAAAAGGCGGCTATGACGGTTTATTTGTACTGTGTTTTTTTGTTTTGTTTTTTTTACGTCTCAAGAGCGCAGAAGAACACCCTGCAGCTGAAATCATTCTTTCTCACGAACGCGTAAAACTCTTCGCAGCTCTGGAAACGGGAAAACAAGATCTGCACAGACGCCCAGGTGGCACAAACCTGGGGCTGGGCAGCGTTGCCAGTGGCAGAGACAACAGCGGCGAAGTCCAGCGACTACGTGCGATGGTGCACTCAGACTCCCGGACATTGGACAAGGGACTCGTGGCCAGGATGCTTCCCCAACTGTACGGTCCAAATGACCCTGACATGTCCAATATGGCGGCCGGCAGGGATGTCGGTGCCTCCAAGGAGATAGTGGTCATCCAGAACCCCATCTGTGGCTCTATTTGGGAGAGCCAGAGGATCGACTGCCACCCCGAGTCAACACCCAGTCTCGATTCCTGCAGGTTGGCGACTCGTTTCCACTGGAGGCACTAAATAGGCTATACAACTGAGTAACGACATTCATATTAAAGATAGCGCAAAAAAGACCAACTTGCCCAGCAGACCAAGCTTTTAGAGTAACGAAACTTTAGCTATCTTGTTGCTTAAAGTCATTGTTATCGGCTATTTAAAGCATTGCCTGAAATCGCAGGAAACGGTTTTTCGTCCTCCAAAAAAGTTTGAAAAGAAGTCCGCGACAAAACCAAATGATGTGGCTTGAGCTTCCTAACATTTTATTTAAATCTGAGGAAGTCGCATATTGGAATTGGAATTACGGCCAACTCCGCCCTGCGCTAGGAAACGAAATGGCGGCGTCCACCAGATATTCGGAGAACGGAGAGCCGACGCCCAAAGATTATTTTGTGCTCTAATATGTACTATACAATGCAGTTCTCGCGATCCAAATATATCAAGATAGTTTCTTAGAGATACTTTCAGGTATCGGTTTTTTTGTATCGAGATACATTGCAATAATTTATTTTTATCTGAGTAGTAAAATACATTTGCAATGAATCGCTTGCATCGCGATACGCTGCGAGGCTTAAGTTTATTTATTTATTTTTTATTTATTTATTTATTAAACCTCAAATGCCCCAAATAAGGGGTATTACATAAGGGTAGTACAAAACACCAAAACAAAATTTTTTCGATGAATGCCTTGAAATGGGCGGAGTTGGAGTGGAGCACGGCGTCAGTGGGCAGATCGTTCCAATCCTTTGCTGTCTGGCAAAAAAATGAAAAAAGATGCGCAGTGCAGCGGGCATGGGGGGGGGGGGGGGGGGGGGAGAATAGACAGCTTTCTGATGACTGATGTGACATGAAACGCGGTGAGCTGGTGCGATAACAGAGCTTCTAAGTGATGAGTGATAAAACTTGTGAAAAAGGCAGAGGCTGGAAAATTTGCGCCTTGGTTCGAGTTTAAGAAGATTAGCTTGAGATTTAAGTGCGGTGACACTGCTATGATAAGATTAGTCTGAATAGATGAATCTTGCTGCGCGATTTTGCACAGATTCGAGTGTTTTATAGTCGGTTACAAGTTAAGAAGGTAGGAGAAGCTCCTCCCACAAGCGTGGTGCGCCGGTTTCAAATCCCTCCGCAATCGAAAGAAGAGTTCACTGGAAACGCTCCTTGTTCCGCTTCAATAGATAGATAATGGCCACAGAGTGGTGGCAACTTGTCTCCGACCTCCACGTTTTAAGAAAGCGACCTTTGTATTCATCGGAGAGGGAACCGAGCCCCTGAAAGCAGCCTTTGTATCAATCGGAGGGGGACGCTAATCCCCGAAAGTCGTCTTTGTTTGCATCGGAAGGGGAAGACTAATCTCCCTCTCGTGGCTTCCACAATGCTAAGTCAAAGTCGAAAGATAAAGCAAATATGTACAGAAAGGCAAGACCCTCCTCGCGCGTTGGCCGCTACGTCACGGAAACGATGGGACGCAATTGGATGCGGAGGTGGCGGAGGGATATATGATTCCCTTTGAGGGGCATTTGCCGCTACCTTCTTGACTTGTAACCTACTATAGTAAGATTAGATTGATGTGGGTCGCAAACAGCAGATGCGTATTCTAGTTTGGGTCGGACTAGTGAGAGGAAAGATAATAGCTTTACGGATGGAGGTGCCCAGCGTAGGTTGCGACGTAGAAAGCGAAGGACGCGCGTCACGTCATTGGCTATGCTCGTTATGTGAAATGACCAAGTTAAATCGTTTAAAAAGGTAATGCCTAGGTATTTTATATGAAACTACAGGAGGTATGAGTGAACCACAAATGACGTAGTTAGAAGATGGGTAAAATTGCCTACGATAAAAAGAAACGAGGAATGTTTTTTGCTGGCATTCAAAGACATCAGCCATTTAGCACACCAGGCCTCGATATGGTGAAGATCAGACTGCAGGGAGTGAACGTCACTGCTGTTATTTATAAGACGATAAACACCGCAGTCGTCTGCGAATAAGCGTATGTCAGATGAGATATTAGCAGGTAGGTCGTTTATGTAATTTAAAAAAGTAAGGGACCGAGAACATGTGCCCTGGGGCACTCCAGAAGCAACCGGGGATCGAGGCGAAGATTGGTTTTGAGCATGAACGAATTGTCGTCCATTTGACAAGAAGTTACGAATTCAGTTACAAACTTGAGGGCCGAGGTTTAAACGCGAAAGTTTTAATACGAGACGTTGATGTAGAAGTTTATCGAAAGCTTTTTCGAACTCTAGAAAGATGGCATCCAAAGGTATGATATAATCAGCACTTGAACTTAGATCGTTAGTAAAAAGAGCAAGCTGGGTTTCACAAGAAAATCCTTTTAGGAAACCATTTTGGCTCAAGTGAAAAAAAAATAACAGATACTAAGAAATTTATAAAATGCGAGTAAATTATATGCCCTATTAATTTTGATGGAACACTGGTGATTGAAATGGGACGATAACTGCTGCTTGAGGTCGGTGGACCTTTTTTGGTATGGCAACGATCTTGCCCACCTTCCTTCCATTGGTACCAGTCCAGATGAGAGAGATTGCTGAAAAATGTGTGACAAAAGGACGCTGTGGCACTTTTTGTGTTTTTTAGTATCTTTGAATTGATGCCGTCAACACCTGCGGATGATGTTAGTTTCAATGCTTCGATTCCTTTTAGGACTCCATTAAAATTAAAACCACGTTTTTGGTGCCAGGGATCCCAAACATGAAGCTCCAAAATAATCTCCTTTACTGAAGGAAAAAGCTGAAACTCAATCCCGATATATCACACACACTCCCCAAAACACGAGCACTACCATTTGCATTTGCTACGAACTGCTCCTATTTTTTTCTTTTTTTTTTGCAAACCGTGGTAGGAGGTATTGCGGTTCTGGAAACAAATTATTTCGGTATGTATCTCTATCTGTATTACGTGATACTTTTTGCCCTTTTTGCAGAAATATCTCGGGAATATCTCGCTACATCAAAGACAAATAATGTATCTCAGTATATGTATTTTGGCCTTAAAACACATGTATATCAGTATTTGTATACCGCGATACTCTTATGAATATCAACCATGAATTTGACTTAGATCTTCCACTTCTACGTCATAACCCCGTGCTTCGTAAAAAAATAGTTACTATTTTCCACCTTCTGTCACCTCTGGTAGGCAAAGTTTTCTAACGCTCCGCAACTTGAAGTAAGTGTAGCAAGGCTCAAGCTGCAAAACCCAGGCGTCCTGGGTTCTATCACTGCCTCTTCCGCTTTTTTAAAATTAGTTAACATCGTACCAGCATGTCACGTACACATGACGAACCTTAAAGACCCCAAATTAGTGGTCAGATTGCACGGGCCTAATTTCTTCGAGTCCCTCGGGCAGATTTTCATAGAATAAATTACTTACGTGAACCGGTGAGGTGTTCCGTTAGGGTGTGGCGCCACACCCTAACCTTGCCAATTATCGCCGACGATTTTCAAATTTAAGACGCGAACGTGTTCAACGTAAGCTAGAGCGCCTTCACTGCTTTGACGCTCTGTCGGCGAAGGCACCAGGAACGCGCAAGTGCAGAGATCATTGTTTTGCAGGTGAAGCCAGTAATAAGCCTCGCATTTATCGCACTAGATGTCCCTAGTTTGCATTCATATATTATATAGTCGGTGACAAGTTCACAATATAGTACAAGTGTTGCGTCCAGCGCCATCTTTATGCATTTTAAACCAAATCAACGCACGTTCAGCCAAACCGCGATAAAAGGCAACGAGCAGCTACTGGATGCCCAGTTCTTAACCTGCACCGACTATAAATATTTCGTCGCATCTTTTCTTCTCAGGGAGTGCCTTTTTTTAGATGGTGTGCTATATGGTAAAATAGAAACTTTCAACGCATACATGCAAACACAGTAAACGTGCGCTTGCAAACAAATGGTCAAACCCATGTCTGCTGTCAATCAATTATACGCCAATACTCATCCAACCGTCACTTTGCCCTTGTTCTGGTTCGTTGTCTTCCTCGCTGACCAGAGTCCGCCTGCAAAGTGAATGAGTCCAATGCAGCCTCAACCCGGACTCCTGCAGCCCTTGTGCTTAAAACCGGTCCAAACCAGCCCGCAAAACGTCCTCTAGAACAGTCCGAGATCCGGAACCCGTCCTTTTTTTTTTACAACTTCCGCAGGCGGAAACGGGTGGGATGTTGGCGGATGCGTTTGCACGAGACAACAAAGCAGTGCTGGCGGAAACGCGTTCAAGTATCGGCGTTACCGGTGACGCGTTACATTTTTCGGTAACAGTAACGTACTCGTTACATTTGCAAAACAGTAACGGGTAACGTACTTGCGATACTTATTTCGTGTAACGGATAACGTAGTTACGTTACCCGTCCCATCTTCTCAGAAACCTAAAAGTAGTACACATAAATTGTTTTTCGGTTTTTTTCCTTTGTTTTACCCCAAGTCCAGACGCGCTACGAGCTGATGGGACCAATCAGAAGGGCACCCCTCTGTTGTTCGTCATTTGATTTCATTTCATTTCTTTACATTGATGACCCGTTTTCCGGTATTACACGAGCGAAGGTAACAAGGCACTGTTTGAACACGAAACAAAAACACCAGAAAACCCCGTCCCATCTTCTCAGAAACCTAAAAGTAGTACACATAAATTGTTTTTCGGTTTTTTTCCTTTGTTTTACCCCAAGTCCAGACGCGCTACGAGCTGATGGGACCAATCAGAAGGGCACCCCTCTGTTGTTCGTCATTTGATTTCATTTCATTTCTTTACATTGATGACCCGTTTTCCGGTATTACACGAGCGAAGGTAACAAGGCACTGTTTGAACACGAAACAAAAACACCAGAAAACCCCGTCCCATCTTCTCAGAAACCTAAAAGTAGTACACATAAATTGTTTTTCGGTTTTTTTCCTTTGTTTTACCCCAAGTCCAGACGCGCTACGAGCTGATGGGACCAATCAGAAGGGCACCCCTCTGTTGTTCGTCATTTGATTTCATTTCATTTCTTTACATTGATGACCCGTTTTCCGGTATTACACGAGCGAAGGTAACAAGGCACTGTTTGAACACGAAACAAAAACACCAGAAAACCCCGTCCCATCTTCTCAGAAACCTAAAAGTAGTACACATAAATTGTTTTTCGGTTTTTTTTCCTTTGTTTTACCCCAAGTCCAGACGCGCTACGAGCTGATGGGACCAATCAGAAGGGCACCCCTCTGTTGTTCGTCATTTGATTTCATTTCATTTCTTTACATTGATGACCCGTTTTCCGGTATTACACGAGCGAAGGTAACAAGGCACTGTTTGAACACGAAACAAAAACACCAGAAAACCCCGTCCCATCTTCTCAGAAACCTAAAAGTAGTACACATAAATTGTTTTTCGGTTTTTTTTCCTTTGTTTTACCCCAAGTCCAGACGCGCTACGAGCTGATGGGACCAATCAGAAGGGCACCCCTCTGTTGTTCGTCATTTGATTTCATTTCATTTCTTTACATTGATGACCCGTTTTCCGGTATTACACGAGCGAAGGTAACAAGGCACTGTTTGAACACGAAACAAAAACACCAGAAAACCCCGTCCCATCTTCTCAGAAACCTAAAAGTAGTACACATAAATTGTTTTTCGGTTTTTTTTCCTTTGTTTTACCCCAAGTCCAGACGCGCTACGAGCTGATGGGACCAATCAGAAGGGCACCCCTCTGTTGTTCGTCATTTGATTTCATTTCATTTCTTTACATTGATGACCCGTTTTCCGGTATTACACGAGCGAAGGTAACAAGGCACTGTTTGAACACGAAACAAAAACACCAGAAAACCCCGTCCCATCTTCTCAGAAACCTAAAAGTAGTACACATAAATTGTTTTTCGGTTTTTTTTCCTTTGTTTTACCCCAAGTCCAGACGCGCTACGAGCTGATGGGACCAATCAGAAGGGCACCCCTCTGTTGTTCGTCATTTGATTTCATTTCATTTCTTTACATTGATGACCCGTTTTCCGGTATTACACGAGCGAAGGTAACAAGGCACTGTTTGAACACGAAACAAAAACACCAGAAAACCCCGTCCCATCTTCTCAGAAACCTAAAAGTAGTACACATAAATTGTTTTTCGGTTTTTTTTCCTTTGTTTTACCCCAAGTCCAGACGCGCTACGAGCTGATGGGACCAATCAGAAGGGCACCCCTCTGTTGTTCGTCATTTGATTTCATTTCATTTCTTTACATTGATGACCCGTTTTCCGGTATTACACGAGCGAAGGTAACAAGGCACTGTTTGAACACGAAACAAAAACACCAGAAAACCCCGTCCCATCTTCTCAGAAACCTAAAAGTAGTACACATAAATTGTTTTTCGGTTTTTTTTCCTTTGTTTTACCCCAAGTCCAGACGCGCTACGAGCTGATGGGACCAATCAGAAGGGCACCCCTCTGTTGTTCGTCATTTGATTTCATTTCATTTCTTTACATTGATGACCCGTTTTCCGGTATTACACGAGCGAAGGTAACAAGGCACTGTTTGAACACGAAACAAAAACACCAGAAAACCCCGTCCCATCTTCTCAGAAACCTAAAAGTAGTACACATAAATTGTTTTTCGGTTTTTTTCCTTTGTTTTACCCCAAGTCCAGACGCGCTACGAGCTGATGGGACCAATCAGAAGGGCACCCCTCTGTTGTTCGTCATTTGATTTCATTTCATTTCTTTACATTGATGACCCGTTTTCCGGTATTACACGAGCGAAGGTAACAAGGCACTGTTTGAACACGAAACAAAAACACCAGAAAACCCCGTCCCATCTTCTCAGAAACCTAAAAGTAGTACACATAAATTGTTTTTCGGTTTTTTTCCTTTGTTTTACCCCAAGTCCAGACGCGCTACGAGCTGATGGGACCAATCAGAAGGGCACCCCTCTGTTGTTCGTCATTTGATTTCATTTCATTTCTTTACATTGATGACCCGTTTTCCGGTATTACACGAGCGAAGGTAACAAGGCACTGTTTGAACACGAAACAAAAACACCAGAAAACCCCGTCCCATCTTCTCAGAAACCTAAAAGTAGTACACATAAATTGTTTTTCGGTTTTTTTTCCTTTGTTTTACCCCAAGTCCAGACGCGCTACGAGCTGATGGGACCAATCAGAAGGGCACCCCTCTGTTGTTCGTCATTTGATTTCATTTCATTTCTTTACATTGATGACCCGTTTTCCGGTATTACACGAGCGAAGGTAACAAGGCACTGTTTGAACACGAAACAAAAACACCAGAAAACCCCGTCCCATCTTCTCAGAAACCTAAAAGTAGTACACATAAATTGTTTTTCGGTTTTTTTTCCTTTGTTTTACCCCAAGTCCAGACGCGCTACGAGCTGATGGGACCAATCAGAAGGGCACCCCTCTGTTGTTCGTCATTTGATTTCATTTCATTTCTTTACATTGATGACCCGTTTTCCGGTATTACACGAGCGAAGGTAACAAGGCACTGTTTGAACACGAAACAAAAACACCAGAAAACCCCGTCCCATCTTCTCAGAAACCTAAAAGTAGTACACATAAATTGTTTTTCGGTTTTTTTCCTTTGTTTTACCCCAAGTCCAGACGCGCTACGAGCTGATGGGACCAATCAGAAGGGCACCCCTCTGTTGTTCGTCATTTGATTTCATTTCATTTCTTTACATTGATGACCCGTTTTCCGGTATTACACGAGCGAAGGTAACAAGGCACTGTTTGAACACGAAACAAAAACACCAGAAAACCCCGTCCCATCTTCTCAGAAACCTAAAAGTAGTACACATAAATTGTTTTTCGGTTTTTTTTCCTTTGTTTTACCCCAAGTCCAGACGCGCTACGAGCTGATGGGACCAATCAGAAGGGCACCCCTCTGTTGTTCGTCATTTGATTTCATTTCATTTCTTTACATTGATGACCCGTTTTCCGGTATTACACGAGCGAAGGTAACAAGGCACTGTTTGAACACGAAACAAAAACACCAGAAAACCCCGTCCCATCTTCTCAGAAACCTAAAAGTAGTACACATAAATTGTTTTTCGGTTTTTTTTCCTTTGTTTTACCCCAAGTCCAGACGCGCTACGAGCTGATGGGACCAATCAGAAGGGCACCCCTCTGTTGTTCGTCATTTGATTTCATTTCATTTCTTTACATTGATGACCCGTTTTCCGGTATTACACGAGCGAAGGTAACAAGGCACTGTTTGAACACGAAACAAAAACACCAGAAAACCCCGTCCCATCTTCTCAGAAACCTAAAAGTAGTACACATAAATTGTTTTTCGGTTTTTTTTCCTTTGTTTTACCCCAAGTCCAGACGCGCTACGAGCTGATGGGACCAATCAGAAGGGCACCCCTCTGTTGTTCGTCATTTGATTTCATTTCATTTCTTTACATTGATGACCCGTTTTCCGGTATTACACGAGCGAAGGTAACAAGGCACTGTTTGAACACGAAACAAAAACACCAGAAAACCCCGTCCCATCTTCTCAGAAACCTAAAAGTAGTACACATAAATTGTTTTTCGGTTTTTTTCCTTTGTTTTACCCCAAGTCCAGACGCGCTACGAGCTGATGGGACCAATCAGAAGGGCACCCCTCTGTTGTTCGTCATTTGATTTCATTTCATTTCTTTACATTGATGACCCGTTTTCCGGTATTACACGAGCGAAGGTAACAAGGCACTGTTTGAACACGAAGCAAAAACACCAGAAAACCCCGTCCCATCTTCTCAGAAACCTAAAAGTAGTACACATAAATTGTTTTTCGGTTTTTTTCCTTTGTTTTACCCCAAGTCCAGACGCGCTACGAGCTGATGGGACCAATCAGAAGGGCACCCCTCTGTTGTTCGTCATTTGATTTCATTTCATTTCTTTACATTGATGACCCGTTTTCCGGTATTACACGAGCGAAGGTAACAAGGCACTGTTTGAACACCAAGCAAAAACACCAGAAAACAACGAGAAAAACCTGGTAAAAATGTGAACAGGCAATTACAACGAGGTAACGGATCAATAAACGATTTTATAACTCGTTCATTTTATCCAAGAAAACACTGAGAAGTTCACTAGATCTATGAAAAGCCTGAGAAGTTCCCTAAACTTGGAGGTGTTAATTTCTATTACAATGTCGTTGGGTAATAAATTCCCATCCTCATTAGCAAGAGGTACTATGGAATTTGCGAAAAACCAGGATGAAGTGTGGATAAATTTGATTTTACACACATCGTCAAACCTAGCGAAAACTCAATCTGGGGCACTGAGAAGAACCATTTCTAGTAGAGTGATACTGGTATAGGAAGAGTAGTCGGAGTAAATGTACCTGAGTGCTTTGTTTGGGATTTTTTCTAGTTTGTTAGAGAGATACTTTTGAAATGGCGACGAAATCGATGATGCGTATTCTCGTTGGGACCGAACCAGGGTTGTGAAAGCTAGACTTTTGATTTCAGGTGAATAGGGTCTGAGGTTCCGTTTTCAGGACCTAAGTGTGGGGTTAGCTTTTTGGACAACTTCGTTAAGGTGGTTGTTCCATTTGAGATCGCTGGAGGGGTCAAGTCCTAGGTTCTTATATAATATTTAGTGACCAATTTTATTGATACCTAGTTGGTAAAAAAAATTAGACGAGGTGCTACGGCGAGTAAATGTAAATAACTTGCACTTTCCAATGTTTAGGCTCATCTGTCAATCGTTACACCACTGTTCATTTATATTGAGGTCATTGTAAAGTTTTCTATGGGTATCTGGTGTTGGAACCTTACTGAAAGAAACATTTGTCACCTGTATGAAAATAAACGGGTTGATACCGATAACAGTTTAGCCATCCTAGTCACCCGTTTAAGCTATGCCGGTCACCCGTTTGAGCCGTACCGACAGGGTTATAAACTTACTTCAAGAATATATCGAAGATACAGTTACAGTTACTAATACGAAAATGTACCTAGGTACGCACCTAGGTACATTTTCGCTTAAAAATGTACATAGGTAAAGGTACAGTTACTTCAAAGAAACTTTCGTCATTTATTTTCCCCAAATGTTTTTGAAATATATTGGAAGCAAAGCGTTTTATACTAATGCTATACACACAAACGAGTTTGATAAATGTGCTTTATTGGTGCCATTGCAATGCCCACATCGCAGTTGAGTCCTCACGTGCCTTAACCCCACGCTCCGATTGGTTCATCGAGGCGACAGCTTCCACTGTTTACCATGTCGCGCCGAAACCGCCGAAACTCGCCTGTTGACGTTCTTGCTCTCAAAGCCGGTGCTGACGTCGACAGGCCCAGAATACGTCGGCCGCAGAAAGAAATGCATGAGTCGAGTGCATATGCACCTAACCTTCGCGACGACGAGCGAAACACTCGTTTTCGCAAAGCTTCCTCGTTTTATTTTTTTTTTTTTTTTTCCTCTGAAGAAAAATAAGTTTTCTTTTTTTTTTTGGAACTTTTTCAAGTTTTGATAACTGCGAAGTTTGAGTTCGATTTATTGAGTGGAAACTGTATTATATCCGCAATGTTACTTTGCTTTACGATTGTAATTATAATTTATATTCAGTTATATTTTATATTGTATTTATGGCGAAAGAGAGCCACAATCAGAACAACATACGGGAAACAGAAACTGCGCACATATTTCAAGTTATCTTCTTCCATGTATAGCTATCAAAGGAGCTTCAAACGCGCAATGAAGTCAATTTCGGTTTGAGATGAAGGAAGCAGGTCGATATTTTCCCTAAACGGAGTTCCCAAGCGATTCGATAAATTGTTGTCGCTAGAAAGACATCACCAATCCACCGTTCACTCAAATGAACACCAGCATTCGATAAAGTGTCGTTCGATGAAACATCATAGTCGGGGCTTCGGTCGCTAAAACGTCGTCCGATCAAGTCAGTGCCTCCCAGGTCGTACCCAACTAAACGTTAATCACGACACGTGGTAGAGCGTTAATGCTTCGAGATTTATAGTTTTTAGCATTTTGACGAAGTGAATAGAAAAGTACCTGTAAAAAGTAACTTCACTCAGGTACAAGTTACTGGAAAGTGTGCCTAAGATACAAATACAGACACCGAGAAATGAAACTACCTAGGTTTGTACCTCAGGTACAACAAAAGTACCTAAATATCGAATTCCAGTTACTTTTACCGAGGTACTTTACAACCCTGCGTGCCGGTCACCCGTGTGGGCGAACGGGTTACTTGTTTGGGCAAACGGGTCGTTGGGGAAAACGGGTCATTTGTTTGGTCAAATGGGTCACTCGTTTGGGCAAACGGGTCGCTCGTTTGGGCAAGCGGGTCGCCCATTTGTTCAATTTTTGTACAAGTGGGTCACCGGTGACCGTCAAACAGCACCGGTATAATCAAAAGGGGGCTCCAGTTACGCGGTGAACCCATTTGATAATAAAGTACAGAACGGCGGCACGGGCACGGCTGTTTGTTTAGCATGCAGCCTCGAAAGAGTTGTTTTGAATGCCAGTGCACAAGGCATCAGTGTAGGCAGAGCAACGACGTAGCAAACGTGACGCGAGATCCGACTGCGCCTCTATTTGGCTGACCGCGCTCGCTCTGCTGAAATGTGAGCGAGGGACTCTCGAGCACTGTTAGCTTCCTGAAGATGCAAGACGCTCCTTTGTCGTCACAAATCCTTTGCCCTTCGAACGCCTGCGAAGCCGTTCCAGCGCTTGGCGTGCCCTACGCAGCGCCTTTCAAGAACTCTTCAAGCAGCATCTCAACCTTCCGTCTGTGAGCTCCGGCAGTTCATCGTCGGGGGGTTCATGTTCGCGGGGGTACTTAAATACTCGCATTCAAGTCGCTACGATGAGCCGTCGGCGCTCGCAGTCTGCCAACAGGCGCCAGGAAGGTTGCGATACTCACCTCGAAATATATATTACAACAAGTTTTAATACCCGAAACAAATATCTAATTACGTAATCGTGAGTTGCGCTCCACCTTAGGGACGTCCCATTGCCTTACTATTCAGCGAACTCCTCAAACGAGCAAGCGCTGTTGCTGATCTTTCTTTTTCTTTATTTTGATATATTAAACTTGCCTGGTAACCCTGGAGCCGGGGAAAGAAGGGACGTAGGACAGACACAAAACTCTAAACACAGTTAAAATTTTATTTCGCCGTCACGTCCTTAAATAGCCCTATGATCAAGCGACACAGACATAAAGGTTCGACAACAAAGAACCTACGTAAGGCCAAGCGAAGCAGACACAAAATGTTCGACAACACAAATCTGCAGAACGAGGACACATGATATCAGCAGGCACTTTCTAACAAAGACCCATCGGAGGGAGGGTGCAAGAGATAACCAACCACACCTCTAGAAGGACCACGCGTGTCGTGTGGTCTTTGGGCTCCTTTAGTTGTTTGCTAAAATATATCACGAAAGCGTGAATACATTAAAATACACAATACACGTGTCCTGAATGAATTCAGAGTAACAGTTCACTAATACTAACAAACAGCGCCAAACGTGTCAACAAATCACTTGAAACCATTTTGTCCCAGACGATTTTGCCATTTTAACCGGGTCCATTTTGTCCGAGGCCATTTTGCCCTCGACTATTTTGTCCGGGACCCTTTTGTCCCACACTTTACAAGACCAGCTATGGCCTTTAGGACTCGTGGCTGCTGCTTCGAACCTATCAACGCCACGCTGGAGTCCCTGGAACCGGGGTTCATCTTGCCTCCGGTGTGTTTTTACCCGGCCAACTACCTCGGCTACAAAGTGGAGTCCATTGGCCGGACTCCGACAAGGACGTCTGTGAAACTCAAGAGGGTGACGCCCTCGGGGCTTCCGGACGACATCGACCAGCTGCAGGCGGACGTCATCCACTACAGCGACAACACGGCTCGCATACGAGTACGTCAAAGAAACAAATCGACGTTCTGAAAAAAAAAAAAAAAAGAAATCCCGAACAGCCATTTGCGAAGTCCCGTACGCTCCACCTTGTCCATGCAGCGTACACCACGTGAGACTGAAGAGAGCGAGAGAGAAAGAGTACAGGGCTGTTGCTCTCGCGTCATCGCCCGCGTTTTCTTGGTCGTCTCCGTCGTCTGCTACAACCAGTTCTTTACCTAAACTTCCCGGCATTCCTTTCGACGCCGCAGACGGCGCTGCAAGTTTGGCAACAAAACTATGTGCCCAGAAACTGAGAGAGAGAAAGAGACGACGTCGGAACGCGGAGCTCTAATTGGAAGGAATAGTTGGTAGACCTAGGATACCTAAAGCTAGATGCCTTTTTGTCTATTGCGCTCGTCGAACGCTTTAGAACACGAGACGCCGGCGTGCGTCGTTTGGCACTCGCCGGCGAACGTGTTCGACGAATGCCTGCAGTGGATACAAAGGCAGCTAGGTTTAGGTCTCCCCCCTAATCATTCGAACTAGAGATCGGGCCTCTGACGTCCCCTTGCCCTCTCATTTCCTCATCTCGCTTAGTTTCTCGGCGCATTGATTCTCTTTGGCAGTTTCAATAGGCGTTCTTAACGCGTTGCATTTATAGGGCCTCACTCTCAGAAAAAAGGGTGTAGTCGTACACCCTTTTCTTACGCATAATGCACCCACAATCTTCAGTTAGACGTAACGCACACTGACGTCAAACTTACGGCCCCAACTTTGGTGTGGGGCTTGATAACGGTGCGATAAAACTTATTAAACAGCTAAAACATGTATCAAAGACTACAGAAGAAAAAAAAGATGAAAGACGTTTACAAATCTCTCTAATGCGAAACCAGAGCGCAGCTCTTGGGGAGGAGGAGGGGAAGGTGTGTCCCTCCTCCTCCTCCTTTCTCATCCTCCTCTTCCTCCTCCTCTTTTCTCGTCCTCCTCTCCTCCTAATCTTCCCCCCTCATCCTCCCCTCCTCCTCCTACTTACCTCCTGCCGCTGAATTTGTTCATGGGTGACGACACGAAGTCCTGGCGTCATTTTCCACGATAAATTTAGCGGAGAAACTGAATGGGTGTTGAGGACACGTGACGTTGATTTCCCCGCTTAATTTAGCGGGGAACCTTAACCTTATAAATTTAGCGGAAAACTTTCTACGCTATATTTAGCGAGAAAATTTCTCTGCTAGCGGAGAAACGTCCCATAATGCAACGTGCGCGGTTATGCCGACGCCGATGCCGCTCAACCCGGAAACAAGCGCCTAAGCTGCGCTCTAAAACACTGAGGCTTTGCAGCAGGGCCAAGAAAACACCAATTATTTTTATTATAGTCATTAACACGTACATTACCTATTTTGTTAAGTAGTACCACTCGGCTATCAAGCCGCTGTGAAAGTTGATACCGTTCGTTCGACGTCAGTGTGCTGTACGTCGAACTGAAGTTTTGGGGTGTATTATATGAAACTAAGGGCGTAAGAATATACCTTTCTTTTTTAGAGTGCTCCCTGCACTCTTACTTTTACGGGCACTGTAGAGGCCACTGAAAAGCCCATTGCGAAAGAATATTTGAATATATAAATATGTCACAGTGTTACGTAACACTGTTGCGTCACGTGCTACTATGGCGTCATGGTGTCATTTGACGTTATGGTGTCAGGTCACACGTCCCGGTGTTTCGTCACGTCCCAGAAGACCTATAAATACCATGCCTTTAGAGCAGTTTCGGGGTGAGATCACTGTGTCAGCTGACGCTGCGACGTCATCCAGGCTACATCCGCGCACCCGAACTCCGTAAAGCTGACCCTCCGAATGTTCTGGAAAAAAACTTACCTTAACTTCCCGCACGAAGTTGAGAAAGACGTATTGCGCTTCTGTGAGTCGTCTTGTAGACGTTTTGAAGCCTTTTTGGCTCTTCAGATGTGCGTTGGTTAGGAAGGTGCGAAATGTTACTCGTCGCCGAAAAGCGTTTTTCTTTCCAGATCTATGACCCGCGAATGAGACGCTATGAGGTGCCGCTACCCAATGTCGCCAACCAGGACTTCTATTTCCCGGTGATGTACGAAACTTCCGTGAGTAAGTCGGGCGACATCGAGATCATCCGTCCGACTTCCCGGAAACTCGTGTAAGTGCATTGCGTGATATCCTTTAACCTGCAGCAAAAATTAAACTGCGCGTTGTCATTAAAAAAAAAAACGCATTTTGTTTTACATATCGCTTTACGATTTTTTTGGAGAGGTGCCCATAAGAGTGCATTTTTTTTATAGTTTAAATCTATGAGCTCACCTGAAGCAAAACGAATAAGAAAAGTTTATTTTTATAGAAAATTGTCTTTCTCGTGAAGCCACCAAATCGTGGCCGCTGCGGGCGATTATTACGAGAAACATGATCGGGTAGATCGAAAATCAAATATAATTGCCTTACGTTTTAGTTACATATATTGCCAAAGTAAACGCCACTGTGACCCACCATGTCATTGATGGCCTCACACAAGTTAGGTTTTTTTTTATTATTAAAAAAAACTGTCCTAGGGTTTTTCACTCTGGTTAACTAATCCTAAGTAAAGCTATTTAATTTTACGCGGCATCGAGTTCACGCTGTTTTGTATTTACAGTTATGTTCCCTCGCCGTGGCCCACGGAAATATACTCTACACGTTGCGAAAATTCATTGAGGTATTTTAAGGAAACCCCATAAGAATAAAATCAACTTAAAGGGCAACTCCGTTCAATTCCGAAAAATTTAGGCTTACATGTGATTCCATTTCACAAAGCACTACTAAACAGCTCTACGTCTTCGGATTCGCGAAATGTGGAATATTATTTGTGTAATCTTAATTTAAACATCAGCTGATACCGAAACCGAAACTTTGGTTACGTCAGGCAACATTGGTCTCGTGTCGTCAGAGGCATGGCCACGTCACGTCAAACCACGTGGTCGTGTGACGTTCGTGGGGGCGAGGAACAGGACACGCGACGCGGGCAGGTCGCTTCGCATGGCGTGGACGGTGATGGCCCGAAGGAGAGGGGGCAGGGGAGAAGACGAAAGCGGAGAAGGGGAGCGGAGAAACCGGACTTGGGGGAACAAGTGCTATCTAGCATAGACAGACCGATAAGCGCGCAGGGCAGCGCAAACAAGCGCATTCGCGTTACGGTGATCACGTGGACGCCGTTCAGCCAACACCGGGAGGAGAAACTCATCACGTCATCGTTCAATTTCGCTCTGAGAAGTAAAAACAAACAAAACGCGAGAATGACGTAGACATGCCTCTGACGTAGTGGCTTAATGTTGGTCGCTCCAACTCCGTGGCATTGACTGCGCTGATGACTGCGCCTCAAGTCGCACGCTAGAGTTGGAAGATTTCGGCGACTTGGCTCATTTGAAAGTTTGCTGGCCAGTTTATTAAATATATAGACGGAATTAGATCGTAATATTTGACATGGGGTCTTCATATATGATACTGAAGAGGGCTGCATATTTTTCTAAATATCAAAAAGGAAGCGGAGTTGCCCTATAAAGGGACTGACAGACATTTCACTCCGTGTTACTATTCTGCCTCATCCAGAAAAAAATTAAATATTTGTAGGACTGAAATTGGGGTTCCTATTTACACACCATAACTAGTGCCGGCGCAAAAATGCGCTTCGAAAGGAATTAGTAAATGGCTAATGCGCCGAGAAACTGAGGGAGAGGAGGGGACGTCGGAACACTGGGCCCCGGTTGGAATGATTAGTGGGTAGACCTGAAGCTAGCTGCCTTTGTCTCCCCCGCACTCGTCGAACGCGTTAAAAGGTGGAAGGCAGGCGTCTGGAGTTTCGCTCTCACATTTGAAAGCGTTCGACGAGGGCAGTGGAGACGAAGGCAGCTAGCTTCAAGTCTACCCACTAATCATTCCAACAAGAGCTCGGCGTTCTGACGTCGCCACGCGCTCTCGTCTGCGAAGCTCCCTCACCTTCTCGACGCATACATATTTTTTCGGATCACCCAAGCATCAGAGAGAATGCCAGGAACGTAGGTACGCGCTCCGCACGCGCTGGCGTCTGTAGCAGCATAGCCTCCTCTATAGACCTTTCCAAGAAAGGACACTTGGCAGGTTCCATTTTCAGTGTTCGTGCGTATGGCGCGTGATTTGCTCGCTTTCCGAAGCGACGAACGTGCGCGTTCTGGACTGTGATTTAACACGTGTGGACTGTGATTTTTGTAAACAGTGGAAACGTCTATACTGTCGAAGCCCGGCAGATCGCCACGAGAAACGGCCGCCGAAACGGAAAAGGTGGAGCGGCAGACAACGGATGAGAGGACAGCCACGTGACTGGCGCCCCGCTGCGGCCAGAGGCCGAAACACACTTCTCCCGAGCGAACAAGTATGTTTCGGGTCCTCGCCGCTGCAAAAGCTGTACGCTCACGTCCAGGTTCCCCGAGAAATGGCTCTTTGATGCTCTGTGCTACTAGATCCTCGCGCTCCAAATCTGCGACCGGGCACTCTATGGCTCCGTTGTCGAACTGCCAGGCTTTCTGACTATAGAGGAGGCTTTGGTAGCAGCAATACTTGGAAAGCAAAAATAATGAACGAATGTCACTTAGCACATGCGTTCTTCAACGCGTACTTTTGCGTATTTACTTGGCATATTTTATACATGAAAAACGAACGCGTGCAGCGCTTGTACCTACATTCTCAGCGTTCTCTTCGGTGCGTGGGTCATTTAATTTCTTTTCGCTATCTTTGACGTCCGTTTTGGCCGGTAGTTCGTTACCATAAATAGGTTTTTCTTTGTTCAGAACCACGCTATATTTTTAGCAACGAGGTATTTGGGCTTAGAGCGATAAACTGGTCTCCCGTTCACCAGACAAATGTGACCCCCATTTGGCCGCCGCCATGTTGTACAATTTTGACCACTAGACACGTGGTCGAATTTTGATTTTGACCGCTAGACACACTTTACGCAAAACTGAGGCGAGATTTGTAATGTGATCGCTGTAAAAGACACGATAAACTATTTTTTTCAATACTGTTATCCCCAGAGATAACTGACAAGCTCCGATAAAAACCCAAAATACAGCACCACGGCCGAAGGCATCTAGCGTAGGCACTGCGAAGCTGCCCGAGTCTTAATAGCACATTTTGGACTTAAAACGAAACATAACTTATTTCGTGGGTTCTGTTATTAAAGATCAATAAGGAATTAGTTGTGAGCGCTACTTCGTTAAAATCTAGACGTAAAACTACAAGGTCACGTGTCTAGTGGTCAATAATGTGCCACATGGCAGAAACAATTGGGGGTCACTTTCAGCTGCCCGTTTATTGCTCTAAGGCCTCCTACCTTATTGATTTTTTGTAACGTTTGAACGTTTTCGTTGCAACACCCTGCTCATTTAGGCGCAGCCATATAAAAATTACTTCGCAGCAATATATGGGCCCGATATATTTGTACGCGCGAGTGTCGTTTTTTTATATCGGAGCCGTATGACTATAAAGAATATTTTGTGATGCGCGAGCTTCTTCTCTTTGCGAAATCCCCTCAGTTTAGAAGTCGCTTTTATTGAGCGATGAAAAAGCCCTTACGGTACAAGGGGCATGGAAGGGATGTTATTATCGCACGTTGTATCGCAGGTTCCACACCAACCTGTCGACGTTGGTGTATGCGGACCAGTTCCTTCAGCTGTCGACGTACATTCCCTCCCGCTACGTGTACGGCGTCGGGGACGTGAAATCGCCACTGCTTCGTAGCACTGACTGGCAAAAAATCACCCTCTTCAACGCTGGACGATCCCCCACGGCAAGAACCTCACCATTTAAAATCTCAGTTAACAAGTACCATCGGGATACCTGGAACGCATCTCCGCCTATTGTGTTACCATTGTCCAAAAAAAAGGTTTGTCGATTACCGTTTTGTGACGTCATAAAAGTGTAATGCGTAGCCAGCCGCGATCCTGGCGGTGTCAGAGTAGCGGTGGTGGATGAGGCAGACGCGTCAGTTTTGCTGTGGGTCGCTCTCGAGTTTAAAGGGGGGGAGCAACGATATTCACCACGGCAAGAACCTCACCATTTAAAATCTCAGTTAACAAGTACCATCGGGATACCTGGAACGCATCTCCGCCTATTGTCTTACCATTGTCCAAAAAAAAGGTTTGTCGATTACCGTTTTGTGACGTCATAAAAGTGTAATGCGTAGCCAGCCGCGATCCTGGCGGTGTCAGAGTAGCGGTGGTGGATGAGGCAGACGCGTCAGTTTTGCTGTGGGTCGCTCTCGAGTTTAAAGGGGGGGAGCAACGATATTCACCACGGCAAGAACCTCACCATTTAAAATCTCAGTTAACAAGTACCATCGGGATACCTGGAACGCATCTCCGCCTATTGTCTTACCATTGTCCAAAAAAAAGGTTTGTCGATTACCGTTTTGTGACGTCATAAAAGTGTAATGCGTAGCCAGCCGCGATCCTGGCGGTGTCAGAGTAGCGGTGGTGGATGAGGCAGACGCGTCAGTTTTGCTGTGGGTCGCTCTCGAGTTTAAAGGGGGGGAGCAACGATATTCACCACGGCAAGAACCTCACCATTTAAAATCTCAGTTAACAAGTACCATCGGGATACCTGGAACGCATCTCCGCCTATTGTCTTACCATTGTCCAAAAAAAAGGTTTGTCGATTACCGTTTTGTGACGTCATAAAAGTGTAATGCGTAGCCAGCCGCGATCCTGGCGGTGTCAGAGTAGCGGTGGTGGATGAGGCAGACGCGTCAGTTTTGCTGTGGGTCGCTCTCGAGTTTAAAGGGGGGGGAGCAACGATATTCACCACGGCAAGAACCTCACCATTTAAAATCTCAGTTAACAAGTACCATCGGGATACCTGGAACGCATCTCCGCCTATTGTCTTACCATTGTCCAAAAAAAAGGTTTGTCGATTACCGTTTTGTGACGTCATAAAAGTGTAATGCGTAGCCAGCCGCGATCCTGGCGGTGTCAGAGTAGCGGTGGTGGATGAGGCAGACGCGTCAGTTTTGCTGTGGGTCGCTCTCGAGTTTAAAGGGGGGGAGCAACGATATTCACCACGGCAAGAACCTCACCATTTAAAATCTCAGTTAACAAGTACCATCGGGATACCTGGAACGCATCTCCGCCTATTGTCTTACCATTGTCCAAAAAAAAGGTTTGTCGATTACCGTTTTGTGACGTCATAAAAGTGTAATGCGTAGCCAGCCGCGATCCTGGCGGTGTCAGAGTAGCGGTGGTGGATGAGGCAGACGCGTCAGTTTTGCTGTGGGTCGCTCTCGAGTTTAAAGGGGGGGAGCAACGATATTCACCACGGCAAGAACCTCACCATTTAAAATCTCAGTTAACAAGTACCATCGGGATACCTGGAACGCATCTCCGCCTATTGTCTTACCATTGTCCAAAAAAAAGGTTTGTCGATTACCGTTTTGTGACGTCATAAAAGTGTAATGCGTAGCCAGCCGCGATCCTGGCGGTGTCAGAGTAGCGGTGGTGGATGAGGCAGACGCGTCAGTTTTGCTGTGGGTCGCTCTCGAGTTTAAAGGGGGGGAGCAACGATATTCACCACGGCAAGAACCTCACCATTTAAAATCTCAGTTAACAAGTACCATCGGGATACCTGGAACGCATCTCCGCCTATTGTCTTACCATTGTCCAAAAAAAAGGTTTGTCGATTACCGTTTTGTGACGTCATAAAAGTGTAATGCGTAGCCAGCCGCGATCCTGGCGGTGTCAGAGTAGCGGTGGTGGATGAGGCAGACGCGTCAGTTTTGCTGTGGGTCGCTCTCGAGTTTAAAGGGGGGGAGCAACGATATTCACCACGGCAAGAACCTCACCATTTAAAATCTCAGTTAACAAGTACCATCGGGATACCTGGAACGCATCTCCGCCTATTGTCTTACCATTGTCCAAAAAAAAGGTTTGTCGATTACCGTTTTGTGACGTCATAAAAGTGTAATGCGTAGCCAGCCGCGATCCTGGCGGTGTCAGAGTAGCGGTGGTGGATGAGGCAGACGCGTCAGTTTTGCTGTGGGTCGCTCTCGAGTTTAAAGGGGGGGAGCAACGATATTCACCACGGCAAGAACCTCACCATTTAAAATCTCAGTTAACAAGTACCATCGGGATACCTGGAACGCATCTCCGCCTATTGTCTTACCATTGTCCAAAAAAAAGGTTTGTCGATTACCGTTTTGTGACGTCATAAAAGTGTAATGCGTAGCCAGCCGCGATCCTGGCGGTGTCAGAGTAGCGGTGGTGGATGAGGCAGACGCGTCAGTTTTGCTGTGGGTCGCTCTCGAGTTTAAAGGGGGGGAGCAACGATATTCACCACGGCAAGAACCTCACCATTTAAAATCTCAGTTAACAAGTACCATCGGGATACCTGGAACGCATCTCCGCCTATTGTCTTACCATTGTCCAAAAAAAAGGTTTGTCGATTACCGTTTTGTGACGTCATAAAAGTGTAATGCGTAGCCAGCCGCGATCCTGGCGGTGTCAGAGTAGCGGTGGTGGATGAGGCAGACGCGTCAGTTTTGCTGTGGGTCGCTCTCGAGTTTAAAGGGGGGGAGCAACGATATTCACCACGGCAAGAACCTCACCATTTAAAATCTCAGTTAACAAGTACCATCGGGATACCTGGAACGCATCTCCGCCTATTGTCTTACCATTGTCCAAAAAAAAGGTTTGTCGATTACCGTTTTGTGACGTCATAAAAGTGTAATGCGTAGCCAGCCGCGATCCTGGCGGTGTCAGAGTAGCGGTGGTGGATGAGGCAGACGCGTCAGTTTTGCTGTGGGTCGCTCTCGAGTTTAAAGGGGGGGAGCAACGATATTCACCACGGCAAGAACCTCACCATTTAAAATCTCAGTTAACAAGTACCATCGGGATACCTGGAACGCATCTCCGCCTATTGTCTTACCATTGTCCAAAAAAAAGGTTTGTCGATTACCGTTTTGTGACGTCATAAAAGTGTAATGCGTAGCCAGCCGCGATCCTGGCGGTGTCAGAGTAGCGGTGGCTGGATGAGGCAGACGCGTCAGTTTTGCTGTGGGTCGCTCTCGAGTTTAAAGGGGGGGAGCAACGATATTCACCACGGCAAGAACCTCACCATTTAAAATCTCAGTTAACAAGTACCATCGGGATACCTGGAACGCATCTCCGCCTATTGTCTTACCATTGTCCAAAAAAAAGGTTTGTCGATTACCGTTTTGTGACGTCATAAAAGTGTAATGCGTAGCCAGCCGCGATCCTGGCGGTGTCAGAGTAGCGGTGGTGGATGAGGCAGACGCGTCAGTTTTGCTGTGGGTCGCTCTCGAGTTTAAAGGGGGGGTGCAACGATATTCAATTGGAGTGTTTTTCAGTTTATGCGAGCTTACTGGCACTAGTGGGACTCAAGGATACTCGCACGCAACGCCACTGACCAAGAAACTTCTTTGTTGCGCTGAAATTTCGAGGACAAAACCGAGCGTTTTCATTCAATCTCTCCTTCGCAAAACCTGATGACGTAGCTGGGCGGTAGCAGTACCGCCCAGTGACGATATTTGAATGCGGCTCATAGATTGGACCCGAGCATTGCGTGGGCACTCAATTTGGGCTCGTGATAATTACTAGCTCGAGAAGCATTCGGGTAGTGTCCTGTGTCCAATCGCTGCAATGACGACAACAGCCGAACCATAACAATGTCTGGAACGCAGCGCGTGTCCTGTGCTTTGCCAACCACAGCGCATGGCTGTGATCAACATTGGCGGCAAATAATCGGCTCCAGATCACGTGGCCGCTTGTTCTGGCTGCGAGTTGAGGGGGTGAACTCTGCTCGCTTTTCTTTATTTTTTTCTGCGACTTCGATTGCGTGTGGTGAAAAACGAACGGGTATTTCACAGGTCATTAACGTCAGGGATTCGTTCTAAGCGGTATTTGCGCAAAATACAAAAATCGTTGCATCGCCCCTTTAACGGTACGCAGAAGCATAGCCTCCTATATACGGACAAAGCCTGGCAGATCGCCCCGAGAAGCGGCCGCCGAAATGCAAAAGGTTGAACGGCAGACAAAGGATGGAAGGAGAGCCACGTGACTGGCGCCCCGCTGCGGCAGCAGGCCGAAACACACTTCTCCTGAGCGAACAAATGTGTTTCGAGTCCTCGCCGCTGCATAAGCTCTGCGCTGACGTCCAGGTTCCCCGAGAAATGGCTCTTTGATGCTCTGTCCTACCAGATCCTCGAGCTCTAAAACTGCGACCGGGCACTCTATATATATGGGTCCGTCGTCGAACTGCTAGGCTTTGTGAGTATAGAGGAGGCTATGGCAGAAGTTTTGGCAGCCAGGGGTTGGGACGCCGTGACGACAGCGACACTCGCATTCTCGTGATTTTTTTTAAGAAGTTCAACACGGAACAGCCAGGATCGCGACACCCGACAGTATGACACACCGGCTCCTGTGACGTCAATTGGTGGCGCTTCGGGACCACTTTTGATGCATGGGTGGAACCGGACGCTGAACACACCAGTCAGTAACGCGTTCTAGGTATACCGTAGTTTTATAAAGATGCTGTTAATCGAGCTCATTTTATTTTAAAATAAAAAAGTCACATCTTAGAAAGAAAATCTACGACTGTTCAAATAGGAATAGACGAGGGACGCCACGTTGTTTCCCCTCGTTCACCGTGCCCGCTCAGAAGTGGCTCTCATTGATCTGACAAGAACAAGTACCTTGATTTGGAGGACTGCACGATTATGTTCCTTCAACGCGCATTCCACGTAGCCAGGATCGTTGTTCCTTGGCAGGCAATAAATGGAAACTTGTGTTGTGCATGAACTGCGAACAAGGACCAACAATATGGCGGCCCGTGAATGCTCCCGTTAGATCAGGGGCCTACAAACCCCGGCCCGCGGCCAATGAGCATATCTGTCGGCATAGTAAAGTTGCTTGCCGTTCTCGTAATAGTCAGCTCTAAACATCCGTCTGTCACATTCACGCAGAGTAATTGGATATTTATTCATTGCAATGAACGGGGAGCTCGGCAAACAAAGAGATGAAAAAAACGTGCCGACACAGAAATAAAGTCGACTGTATGTGTAACAATGTGTGCAGCGTGATAGTGCAAGACGTCATACTAGCGTCATGCGTGGCGTTATTTATATATTTTTATATTTCTCGAAAAAAGTCATTTTCTAGAAAATGTCGTTATCATATGCCTAGCTACCCTAGATATTCCAACGTTTAAAACCACTCGTCCGACTAGCGTTTTATGGTGCTTTGAATCATGCGTAATTGCCAAAAGTTTGCATGGTGCACCCTTGCAGTCAGAAAATTTCAAGCAAAAATACTCGCAGCGAAGAGTGAAACAAGAAAACTGAAATAATTACGAGTTTTTCTCTTTCCCGCAGGAGGGCAAAAATCTTTACAGCAGCCATCCGTTCATGCTCATTCACGAAGAAACGGGCGAAAGCTGCGGCCTCTTCCTTCTCAACAGCAACGCAATGGGTAAGGACTTCCGTACACGGTGACAGGTTCAAAAAATGGGGCTCCAAATTCAATGTGAAGGTGCTTGGCTGGCGAAGCTGTCGTATCACCTGCAACGATTGCCCACTGCACTATACCAAATGCTGCCGCTGGTCGTATTGCTGTTTCTTTTCCCTTGGCCGCTCCTAGTATTCACGCTGCTCCACATGAGTCCTAACTATGCGTGGCCTACCCATAGGGGGGCTGCAACAACAATAAAATCAGTTGCTATACTTCGTTTCACCTTACGTCCAAGCGCGGCGGATGTTGGGAGCCATCGAGACAATTTAAGGCCGTGTGAGTGTCATGTGACCTTAGAGAGGAAGCACAGCGAAGCGCGGAAAGCGTATCATGGGCTACGTTTACAGAACGGGATTGGCTATGATAGCTCGTGGCGTCCGCTGCGTCCGGACGTAAGGTGAAACGGAGTGTAGAAAGGGTTCTTATTTCATAAATGAAAGGCTAGTGACGTCACTCCCCACATCGCAAGCTGCTGTCGCCGCGGCAGCTTGCGCAACAGTAATCTTTACCGAGAAACGTATGCGGTGAGTGCTACGTGCTTCGAATTGTTATCAGGAGCGCATTATCATCAATTATGTGGTTCGGATGCTTGTTTTGTGCTTGTTCTTTATCGAAACGAATGCTGTGCTGTATGTTGTATGCGTGATGCATGCACTTTTCGCTTCAATCGCTGAAGGTTTTGTTTTCGTGTTTTTGTTTTCGTGGGGACGCCGACACGAAAAAAACTGCAGTGGCTTAGCTCGGCTATGCCAGGATATACGTTGCGTGAGCTTAGGTTCAGCTGGTTATTCTTAGCTTTCCTGGTTGTCTAGGATTAGCTTGATTATCATGCTTACTGCTGCTTCAATGACACACGCACGGTATACGCATTATGTGACTACTTCGTGATCCGATGAGTTAAGCTTCTCCGCTCTTCTGCGCCGCTGAGCAGCAATTTCGCTCTCCTTCTCCACGGCTATACTACACTGGCAAACGCCCCGCTATATGTATACCCCCACTGATACCTCTGCGCATGCGCACAAAATGAGAGGCGCTATCAAGCGGCTCCGGTGCAGCGTCAGACTTGGCTACTGCGCAACGGAGGCGCACAGCTGGGCACGCGGCGGCGGCGGCTCCGGCGCGCCAGCTGTGCAGCCGCCTCGGTGGCTCCAAGGCGAGAGCGCTGGCCTACGGATCCCCATGTGGCGGGTTCGAACCCCGGCCGAGGTGCGCGCAATCTGAAGGAGGCTTACTGTGGAGGAGGCGCGGTGTAACCGAGCATTCGGTTGCAGGTCAAAAGATCCCCAGGTGGTCAAAATTAATCCTCAGTCCTCCGCTGGGGCGTGCGAGATGCCCGTCGTTGGTTTGGCACGTAAAACCCCCAAATTTGACTTTTTTGCGCCAGCTGTGCGCCGTGTGACGTCACTGCTCCTCGCGCATGCGCAGCACGGCTCTCCTGGAGCCACGCCAAACTGCTCAACCTCGGCCAGTGTAGCTCACGCTGCAAACTCCGACCCACGAATCTTATTCAGCTTCGTGGTAAAATCGGTAGAAGCTCCTCCTCTAGCACGCACTTTTGCTTTCCGCCGGGCTTTGGCTGAGCGTCCAACGAAGTGTCATCAAAGGCAGCTGGCGCCATCTATGAGGTTGCCTTTGAACTGCATTTCGCTCGAGCGAACGTTTTTCGGTATTCAACGAGATCAAAGGTACGGCTAGGTGTTTGGAATGGTAGGTTCCACCATTGTTCAACATTTTTCGAGCCAATAGTAAAATAATGATGCGCAAAATATACGGAAATCGCAAGTGCTCCACGTCTATTCAATAGCTGGTATCAGTGTGCTCTTTTGCTGGAAAAGATCAAGAGAGGTAATGAACTTGGTCGTAAGCAGTCGCGAGTGTGTCAACCAGCCTTAAATAATAAGGACGTTGGGACGTTTCGTCCGTCATTCCCGGTTTTTTCAAACCTGTGTAACATCAACCAGATGGTTTATTTACTTGCTCTTTTTTTACACCATAATGATGGCTTTCTTGCGTAACTTAATGGAGGCCAGCATGGAACTCAGATCGAATAGGAGCGCTGCGTCAGCATTTTACAAGGACTCGTTTTTCACTGAACGCAAGTTTTAGCTCTGAACAGATGACCTATTAGCGCCGAGATATTTCGGTAGCGCCCTCTAATGGTTTCCATCCGGGACCTCACGACTGGGATTTGCCTCGCCTTGATGTCACCAGTTGTTACCCTGGCTACTTACCACCAAATGCGACGACGAGTTCGATGGTGTGTTTAAAAAGCACAGTGGAACCATCGCAACCGGAACTAACACCGTCAAAGTTGACAATCTGACAATGCTCATATGCCCATGGTCTAGCTAATCGTGGAAAGCTGACCGCAGCGACGCTTTTGGCCGCGCACATCGCTCATGGTTGGTGACAAGTAAAGTGTCTGGGAGAAGCTCCTCCCTTCTTTTTCAACTTTAGCAGTGCGAACACAGAAGAGGAGACAATGTCCTTTCCAGTTTTAACTGGAAAGGGGTGGGAGGAGTTTTCCCTGTACTCGGTCATGAAACGATTTTCCTACTTCTTCCTCCTTAGCTTTAATCCTCAACTCAAATGCGAATTCTAACTTGAGCATAGTTGTAAACCCGAGACTGCGGATACGGACAAGGGACAAAACACAGAACGACACGGACGTTGTAGAATTGTAAAATCACGTCGTCGTGACATTCTTCGGCACCGGTGCAATGGCTCTTAGCTCCACCGTGCTTTTTATGCACACCATAGAACTTGTCATTCCTCAGTGGCGATAAGTTCCGTCAGGGCACTCATTGGCCACGAACGCGAATCCGAATATTCGTCGAGATTTATTGTTGACGAGCGCATACGTCCGAGTGACGCAGTTCTCGTGTCCAATGCGTGAGCTGGGCTCGGCTGACATCAGGTTGGCACCGCTAACGCGCTTTGGGAACCGCGGATGTATCATAGTGAAAAGGCAGAGAGCTTTCGAAGGAAAGAAGGTACAAAATAGTCCGCCATATCTTCAAACGTTCGTACCGAAAAGCTGGCTTTTGACTTTCTGCCCTCTTTCTTTTGGCCAACTAAACGATATGCGATTAATAAAGTCCCAATTTAAAATATTTTTATCCCATCCCAAAATTTGTTTCATGGCCCCTTTAACCTTACACAGACTATAGTTTCTGAGACAAATAGTACGACGTCATCAGGTAGTTTTTCTTCCGGAAACAAATTGTAGTGAAAAAGGGTACAGAAAAAGTGAAGCCAGATGTTAAGATCTTATTTGTCGTGTAGCTAGAAATGGCTAACCGGAGACGAAAATTGATCATTATTGGGAACTCAGGGGAAATCGACGGCACCTAGTGGCTAGAAGAAAATTCTGTGGCAGCAGGTCCACTCGACAGGCTTCTCGAACTAATCAGATCCTCATTGCGCCGGCGGTCTAAAGACGAAGCCGGGAAAGTAGGCTCGAAAACATGTGAGGAAAATCGCCCAGTTCTCGAAGACAACTTTCTGTGAAAATTCACTCGAAAACGGAAACGCAGGCCCTGTCCATTTTGACAACGAAGATCCTCTCCTCGGAAATGCCAAGAAAAGTCGAGGTACCGCCATCTTCACATCGCAGCGCCTTCTACGCCGTCTAACGGCTAACATTTGTAATGCTATTTTTGTTTCTCGGATTAGGCAAAGCTTTGGAACCGGGAAGGCTATGTGGCGCAAGCTACCCCCCGTTATAAAGGGTGCTGCCATTACCATGCATCCACTTATCTATCCCTATTTAGAGGGTCGCCCTTGTCAGGAGGCGCACTAGGGGACGACGCGTGCATCACTGGGGCGCGTGCTGACTTATAGCGGGCCACCACTTTTCCTCCTCGAAATATCAAGGACGGAAACATAGGGACTTTTTGGTAGAAGTTCTACAACGTAGGTAAATTCAAACATAAAATATAAAAACGTTGCGCAAAATGTATATATAATCAGAATCAAACACATAGAAGCAGAAGAAAGATATAAGCAGTCTAAGGTAACTTGAGATGTATGTATGTTAACCCTCAGAATTCGGTACGCGCCAGTGTTGCGGAGTTGCCACTCCGGAGTTGGAATGATTCTGGATCATTCCGCCTTTCCGCGACCCCGGAATGGAATAGCGGCACCACTAGAAGGTATGGAATAGGAATTGAATAAGGTGCAGTTTGCCGGGACTGGAGTAGAAATATAAAAAGCTTTGTTATTATGCGAGCTGTGTCGATGTGGTCAATGGGGCCTTTGAAGCAGCATCTTTAGGTAACTCGTGGCTTGGTTATCTGACAGGTTTATGCTCCATCGAGGATGAAAGTGGCACCCGAGTGGAGCAAACAAAACTGTAGAGTTGTAGGCGGACAAGGTCTCTTTCCTGGCGCCGAGAGACGCGAAAATATGGCTGTTGTGACCATCTGCAATCACAGCACCTGTCGTAGGCCACCAGGCAGGGACAATGCCCCACCCCCCACGTTTCTTTGATGTGTGACTCCTCATTTCCCATGTATCTAAAAGAAGTGGAGGACATATACACAACTGTTATTTTGGGAAGAAAATGGGTTGTTTGAGGTTTTGCCTTCTGCTACGAAGCTTTTTCGCTTGGTCGCGCGATCGATATCTGCAGTGCCACCATACCAATTGCCACTATAAAAAAAAACACCCCGTTTTACGATAACTTGGCGAACTGTAGAGGCTATAGCCCGTGCAACCCAATAAGAGCGTCGGAGCAGAGCACGTGACACCACGTCACGGGAGCCTTTGTGTCACTGCGCTGCGCGAAATGCGAGGCCTCGAGGAATCGGCTGTCGTCTGCTGGACAAGAATCGTCTGATGCGAAACCAACCGACATCGAATGAACTCTCAAGAAAAAAGGGCGTAAAAGGGTGTATCGTTACGCCCTTTGTCCCATATAATACACCCCGTAACTTCATTTCGACGTACAGAGCCCTACAGTCGAACAGACGGCCCCAAATATTACGAGGGGCTTGATAACGGTGCGATATAACTTTTTGAATAGCTAAAGTGCGTATCGAAGATCACATAAAGAAAACACCAAGTTTTTACAGTAGCGCCAAGAGAACCCCTATTATGTTTTTTGTAGTCAGTAAAACGTACATTAGCTATTTTAATAAGCTGTACCACACGGCTATCAAGCCCCTCGTAAAATTTCGGGCCGTCTGTTCGACTGTAGGGCGCTGTACGTCGAATTCAAAGTTTGGGGTGTATTATATGGGACAAAGGGTGTAACGATACAGCCTTTTACACCCTTTTTTCTTGAGACTGTGAACGTCCCCCCGCCGCAACACTTCCGTCGGCTAGAGTTAAGAGCTCTTCGGGGAAAGTTAATGAGACAACTATACGCTCAATTTGCCGGCGAATCTGTAGAGGGCGCTAATACCAGGGCGACGTTTTGAGGGGCGGTCACACACAAGGCTGAGATTGTGCAAACATCATTCACAAGTCACGTTGTTCTCGGGAAAGAAAGTATCGTTCAAAAGTAGCATACCTTGTCTTTCTTCCATGTCGAGTAGCGTAGTCTGGATAGAGATTCAACCTAACGAGTTAATTGCGGTTAAAAGAAAGAAGAAAAAAAACCTAGAACTACATTTTGTGGCTGACAGCGCTGTTTCTGCGTCGGCAAGGAGGCCTCCGTGGCCTCGACCATGGAGTGATGCCACGTGCCTTGCTCCGACGCCCTCATTGGGTCCTGGGGGCCGCAGTCTCCACAGCTCGCCAAGTTGTCGTGAGAAGGGGTACAGCACTATGTGCGATTACCACTCGGCTTAGTGCAATCAATGCTTTCGGGACGTGTTCGGCATTTTTTTTTTCAGTTGTCTATGCGTTTGATCACGTCAGCTTTTCGCTGACCTTATTTTCTGGCAACTTACATGAAGCGGCATTTTTTCACTGTTCGGAATTGGAAGAACAAAATAGAACAGTTCAGCCATTCAAAAGTGGGAACGGGCCCATTGTTTCCATTCCCAGGAGTTCAAATTAATGGAATTATCAGAATATTCAATTCCCTGGAAAGGAGTGGGAATAGAATGGGGGTGCGCATTCCGCAACACTGGTATGTGCATCTTGAGACGTGACACGAACAGGCTCTTTCAAGCCGCCTTCACATTCCATAAAATTATGACATGCCTTGCGAGTTGGATTGAGATCGTTTGCCTTTGACAAATTCTAAACCCATCGTCATGACTGACGCTAGCATCACGTAAATCTAAATCCGTCAGGTGATGCAGAAAAACATCGCAGTCGCACTCTTGTTGCAGCTCACTGCGCTTATTGCACCGATTCGGCGACTGTGCTTTTGCATGATAAACCGATTTGAACACAGGAAGTCCAAAGACGTAGGAAGAAGGTAGCTTTCCCCATGGCAAAGAGGACATCTCAAAGCGGACAGCAACCGGAGGAAAACCTTCATTTCCTGTAGAGCGAATTCCGTTCACGACATCTACTGTGTGCTGTTCGGACAGCCCTTTAGCGGTGCAATCGAAAGCACAGGGTCGAGGGTGGGTCGACTTGGATTGAGGTTACAAGATATAGCAAATGTTTGCGAACAAGCGATCGTCTGCCCACACGAGGTGCGGGCACTGCAAATACAAGTTTCTCGAAAAGTGAAGCCTCTGCGCCGTGTCGATTGCAGAGCCACCACAGCGTTATGACGTCAGCGCAGCGTATTGGTGTATAGGTACCGTGCTATGTTTTTTGATCGGCAGACATCGTGCTGAAGCCCAGTCCGTCCGTCACCCTGAGGAGCACGGGCGGGATCGTGGACCTTTTTGTGTTCATGGGGCCGTCGCCCGAGGCCGTAGTCCAGCAGTACACGGCACTGGTGGGGAGGCCCTTCATGCCGCCCTACTGGGCGCTGGGCTTCCACCTCAGCCGGTGGGGCTACAACAGCATCGACGATGTCAAAGAGACCAGGAAGCGGAACCTCAAGGCCGGCCTTCCTATCGTGAGCCATACCTTCATATTTGAATGTCTACTTGGTACACGTAGATTTGAGTATCCCAAACAACCCAACCTTGGGTGCTCCTAAAATAACTGTATATGCTCCGTTTGCGGAACACAATAACGCAACCGCCATCCATTGTGTGGGAGAACACTGCAATATATACTCTCTCTAGAGCTTCTTAAGTGGGAGCCAGTTTGTTTTGTTCCCCCTTTTTTTTCCACCAACTTCTCATTATCGGTCAAGTGGTCACATGAGTTAAAACGATCCAAAAGCGCAGTCGATAAGCGGCTTTATATAGCGCCAAACTTTGACCGGAACTTAATTTTTGCTGTGGGTTCGTAAATAAAAACGCATAGGCTGACGCCTAACGGGCCGGAAGATTCTTCAACTTATGAACGTTGTTTGTTCTAGTTAGATAGTATCTGTCGAGTGCGGTGTACCAAGCTACTCGGTACTCCTCGGGCTACGTGGGCAGGAAAGCGAGATGTCAGCTCCTTGAGCGCGGAAGAACGAATAGACTTTACTCAAAACAAACACGGCGCTATACCCGCATTCGGCACGCCTGCGCAGTGTTCGTAGCGTAACCACAGAAATGTCCAAACTCAACATAATATTCTACATCTCCCCAACCCCCCCCCCACCCCCCACCCCTTCCCTTAATATCGTTGAAAGGAGGCAACACCCTTAATTGTGGAAAAAGAAAAGCTTGACGTTGTAAGTTCAGTTTCATGGGAGGAATCACTTGCCTCCCGGAAAGGGTCGCGTGCTTTCGGCCCGCGGGGCCATCTCTGGCATTTGAAGACAAGGATGGAAACGATGAAAGCACTGTCAGGGATGCCGCAAGACAGGGAGAGTCGCCAGAAAGGCTGGTGAGTAAACTACGTCTGGGCGCTGTGGCAGCTTGGGGCGACGAAGGACCTCCAACTCCTCGGGGTGCTGGGAGCTGGTGTCATAAGTGGCATTGCATCACGTCCTTGGCTGTAGGGCACCAAGTTCCGCCAATTCCGCTGCAGAACGGCTTCGGTGCCCGTTTCCACAATGTAGGACCTTGGCCGCTGTGCCGGGCTAAGCACTGTGCCTCGCAGCCTGTCTGGCTGAACCCCCAACCGAGTGCCAACTCGAAGTCCGGATAATGCTTGAGCTTGATGACGGTTGTTGAAATCTGCCTCCTGTTTTCTGCGGAGCTGGCCTCTCTTGCGACTACTTGGTCTCGTATTGGACAAAGAAGCTGCAACTGTTTGTTTCTTTTTGGTACTCGTGTGCTGAGCTGGCAGCCCATCGGCAGTTGCGCGGTGCTAGAGCCTGTGATGCTCGGCGTGTCTCTGTAGCCGACCAACCAGGAAGACAAACAAGCAGAAAGGGGGAAGCTTACTCTCCATTCTTTTCGCTTTTCTCCTTGCCGTTTGCCCGCGAGATGAAAAGAGGAAAGACCCCTCTTTTTTATGTCGCCGTTTAGGATTAGAAAATATTAGTCTAGCGGCCAGTTAGTAACCACTCAAAGAGATGCAGAAGCCGCACCTTCTTTCCTCCCCACTTCCCCCTCCTTGACGCTAGCCTTCACTTGGACCCTCGGACTAGATGTACCGACAGTGCCGTGGATGCTACGTGCTTGTCGGATCAGTCATACGCCATTACTCCCCACGTGGTTACGCCCCCGCTTATACCCATGCGCAGAGATCGGGGTCAGGCAGCGGCGAGATGTTTTGGTGGCGCCCTCCTGTGGTTCCCCCTTGTGACGTCATTACCTTACAAACAACAAGTTCTATGGTGTTCGTAATGGGCATGGTGGAAGCTTCAAATCATTGCGCTCTCAAAGGAACACTGCCAACACCGTCAAAATTAAAGTTCTTTCATTCCTCTTATCTCCGTAGATGATAAATCCCCTTTCCGATGTCATAGTCAGCGTTCGGCCAATCGTGGAAGGCCGACCACAGCGACGCTTTTGTTCGCGCACGGGGCTAATAGAAGGAAGCGGTTGAATGGTCCGGCCACCCCATAGCTCCCACCGCACCGACAGCTTTTAGCTGAACAGAATATAAACTAAAAGGGAAGAGAGCCAAACCGCTATTCTTCTCGCATCCTGGCTTCTGTTTGCCCCATCGGGTTCCTCACGTGGTTTGTTCATTTCAACAGCTGCTTATACTCGTTTTCACCTTAAGGGGCCCATGAAACGAATTTTTGACTGGGATGAATGAATTTCGATTGGTATTTTACTAATAGCATATCGTTTAGTGGGCCAAACGAAAGAAGGTAGCATGTCAAAAGCTTGGTTTTCGGTACGAAATTTTGTAAGCACAGCGGACTATTTCGTACCTCCTTCCCTTCGTAAGCTTTCTGCGTTTTCACTGTGATACATACGCGGTACCCAAAGCGCGTCACCGGGCCCGAACGCACGTCACACGACACCCGGACCTCACTTATTCTTTTCGCCCCCAAGCTGACAGTGCGGTGGAAGCTATGCGCCTGCCCGACCAATCAGCCGCCTCCCTTTCATCACCTGACCTCATTCTCTGCGCGTGCGTATGCGCGAAAGAGAGTCATAACGTGGCAAAAGTGTAACTGGCCCAACAAGCAAGTAGCATCCACAGCACTGTCAGCCTAGGGGTGAACGGGCTGGCGAAGGCTACGTTTGTCTGAATATTGAGCGACGGGCGAACGGGAGAATGGAAGACAAAGCCTTCGTGATTTTAGTGGGAAAAAGAGTGTCATGTCTTCAACACACTGATGGATGCCCCATCGGTTCTGCCACAGGAGGCTATTTGGCTGGATGCAGACTACATGGAAAACCTGAAACCTTTACGTACGACAGGGGCAGGTTTGCTGGTTTGCCCGAGTTCGCTCAAGACCTTCACAAGCGAGACATGAAGTTTATCCTCACCGTGGTGAGTTTCCTTTTTTAGACCGCAGCTCTTAGGCGCCCGTTTCCAGCTTGAGCGGCGTCGCCGTCGGCGTAGCCACGCGGTGCATTATGGGACGCGTGACGTCACTGGTGACGTCACTGATGACGTCATCAGTGACGATGCCGATGGCAATGACGTCATCAGTGACGATGACGATGACGGCATCAGTGACGTCACAGATGACGTCATAAGTGACGATGACGATCGCGATGACCCCATCGTCATCATCACGTGACCTCAAAGGGGGTCACGTGATCCCGTGAGGTCACGTGACCCCTCAGTGCCCTTCCCTCCTCCTCCTCAAGAGCTGCGCTCTAACTCGGCGTTACAGGGAGTTGTAAACGGCTTTCATATTTTTTTAAACCTTAGCTTACTTAGCTGGGGAATTCACTCTTCTACCTGCGTCATTTCTTGCAGGGTTAGTTCTCTAAAAGCCTGTTTCAAACACTAACAAAATCAGACATCCCTACGTCTTCCGACTTTAAAAGAAAAAAGGCGTTTCGAACTACTATAACTTCTTGTACACACACAGCATCCCGGGATCGACGCTAACCTCGAAAAAGGCTCCTACTTGCCCTTTGACGAGGGACACAAAATGGCCGTGTTCGTGCGGTCCGAGTCCGGGGACTACAATTACGGCATGGTGAGTGTGAACACAAATTCAGAACACCCCGCGCGCGAGGGCACGAACAGCGTTGCGATTATATACGACGGTCAAATTCGAGGAAGCCACATTAGGGCACCCAAAGAGCATGCAGTAGCATTAAAAAAAAAAGCTCATGGCTATGTGGAGCGCAAGTTCGTCTGCTTCTTGCAGGGAGGTTGCTATGATGTCAAAACGCCGAGCTCTTATTAGCTGATTGAAAACATATAACGAGTAGAGCTCAAGACATCTAGCATTCAGGTCACCCCACTATCCTTCCAATCAGAGCACCGCAACTCTTGCGTAAGAAGCAGACGACTTGCTCTCCGCATACTCCGTTTCGCAGTAATTCTGACCGCAGCAGACGCTACAATTTGATGGAGCCAATCGTGCAGCACCAAAAGTGCACCATCACGGCGCGAATCGTCTTTTTTTGTTTTCTATCTCCGATTGAACCAATCACGCACAATAAATGCACCGTGATCCGAGTATTTTGTGTTTGTTTCGTGTGCCTGGTTGGTTTAGACGACGACAGCAAACCCACAAAGAGAACGAGGGCCGTGACGATATACTTTTGGCGCTGGTTGATTGGGTCCATCGAATCTGACTGACGTTGACGTTCGGGTTAGTTGCTCTTTCCTGGTTTAAAATTAAAAAAACAAAACAGCGCGAAGACACGGACAAGAATGAGAAGGTAGACGAGCAACAGCTTTGACGTATACAACTGAAGTTTATTTGTGCTAACGTCGAGAATGAATACTACAACGCCAAACAAAGAAACCGAGAGAAAAGACGAAAATTCTGAGGGCACCTAAACACTCATCAGTTGTGAATGCGAAAGCATTATCGGCGCCGAGAGGAGCAGAAACGGCCGCAGCGCCGGCAGGGAGTGCGGCGGTGCGCCGCGCAGACCGCCCTGGCTGGCTGGTGACTGCTGCGCCGCTGGCTGAAGAAGCGGCGGGAGTGCGAAGCTAGGGTCGGCGCCGGAGTGCGTGACGATGCATCTGCGTTGCTGTGCTTTTCTTTGTATTTTATTTCTGAGGCACGTCCGCTTTGACCTCGAGCGGCCTCGCATGCCTCCTTGACGAAGCATCTGATATGACGCGTCGCAGCGAATGGGAATTTAAGGCTGGTTTTGCTGTTACAACCAACGCCGGCTTTGCTCCATGGGATCTTCTTGACATTAAACATGTCAGGAAGATTCTTTGGGGGATTCTTAGGGAATGCGTTAGCATGACCATTGGGAAACGTTAACGCTGAACCCCTTAACTTTCCTCTTTTATAGCTTTCTTTTGGTTTTCTCTTTTGCTTTTTCTTTTTTCGCTGCCTCTTTTTGACCTCATTATAGGGTTAGTGTCAGCGTTTCCTAAAAGGGGACGTGTGTGGCGTTTTCCGAGGGTCATGCTAACGAGTAAGAATACACCAGTGGATCTTCCAGTAATTTTTTCGCCCCCTTATACGTACTCTGCCTGGCAAAGTGCGTCGACGCCCTTGGATACGGTCATTAATATCACTCGTGAAAAGAACCACATCCATACCACTCATGAAAAGAACCGCATCCATACCACTCGTGGAGGGAACCGCATCCATCGTTTTAAGTACACAAACACACTCGTGGTCCACGTGCCGCTACTACGGAAACCCAGAGCGAAGAACAACCGGCGACGGCAGAGCGGCAACTGAGCACGCCCGCATTCCACCGCGCCGCGGTGCAACACCTCCTGATAACAAAGCCGTAGTGCTGAATGAGATGGTGTCATCAGAGAAGGCCTACTCTGGGCACTGTTTGGGCACGACGTTTGCGTCAACGTTCGACTTAAACTTGACTCGAGGCCGAGCGCTGACGCAGAACTCGTTTGCAATCGGTGTCCAGCGTTGGCCTTCTCTGATTGCGCCATCTCATTCAGCACTATGGCTTTGTTATCTAGGTGTGGCGCGGCGCCTCCTCCTCTCTGGCTCTGCGCCAGATGTGCGCGTTACTTTGACAAAAACAAAAGGGCTTGCTTTGACGAAAACCCGACGATGTCTGTCAGTTTGACAGCGCCGGGAAGAGAGGGCGAGGTTGACGAGTGCTGACGTCAGCGCTTGGGAACAATGGGAGCGTCGCACGTATCACCCTTTTCACCTCCTTCTCTCTCTTTCTTCCCGTCGCTGACAAACGAAAGTCACCGCCGGGTTTTCGACAAAACGAAAGCTCTAATGCCAACTCATTAAAGGGACGCCACGTGCTCCTTAAGCCACAGTCACACATTGCTTCAGTGAACCTAAAAAGTAACATTCTTTATCTGACAGAGATAGTGATGGTGCGCTGATACAATTTGGTCCTTGTCTCCCAATGTTTCGTGCTTCTATCATTTCTCGAGTGAGTTTATTTCTTTTTAATCACTTCGCACTTTTCAAAGTTGGGACTGCACTGAAGGTCACGCCAATGCGAGCCCAGAAGTCCTGACAGAGCCTTAAAGAGAAGATTTGGAGGTTCTGTATTTAAAAACAAACACTTGCATTATCTTCAGCTGGTCTCCACGATTACGAATATCAAAATCATTTTTCAATTCGATGCGCGCAGTAGACATAAAAACGCTTTTAAAAGGAGCACCAAGCCCCTCCCTCTTTGCGCGGTCGGTGAGAGGATAAAAATTCGGAGAGAGATCGTGACGTCAGTCGACGTCACGGACGTACCTAGCGATCGCCGCTCGCCCCGCTCGCGCCTGGCTCGCTGCTGGCTTCCCGCCATCTCCTCCGAGTGCTCGTCAACGTCGTACGTCGTACTCGAAACTGGTTGCGTTTCACTTTTTTCCGCGTGGTGTTCGCTACGGTTTGTTATCGTCGGCGTGACAGGTGCACGGTAGTGTCTATCCAATAGTTCTTTTACGGTGGTGCTTGCACAATGCCGACATTGTGCGCGGCCGTGGGCTGCTCGAACATCTCTCGGAGGGGCAGCCCATTTCACTTCCACCGGTTTCCTTCGGACCCGAGGATCTCCAAGCAGTGGGTCTCCGCGATGAAAAGATACAAATATGTGCCCAGCAAGCGGAGTGTGCTCTGTTCGGTCCATTTCCCTGAAGACATGTATGAGGAGAAGATGCGGATCATGAAGAAGTTTGGTCTAGCTGTCACTCCACGTCTAATTCAAGGCGCCGTTCCCACCATATTTTCGCATAAGCGACAACCCCCTCAGCGCAAACGGGGAGCATTCACGAAGAGAAGACGGATTGAGGTAAGCACAATGAGTTGGACATTTTTCAAGTTGCGACTTTTGCGCGCTGCTTTTGTCTCGAACGTAGTATCTAAGTACCGTCCGACGGCACTCTGGCAGAGCGTTCAAGTGCCGTCCAAAAGTCTCGTATAAAACGAGTTCTCAAAACTTGTTCTTCGAAGCGGACTGTAGCTTAGTGTAAGAGGGCTGTCTGGATGGATGAATGGTAATGGCTATACCCTTTGCAACGGGCGGCAGCTTGCGCCACCTAGCCTAACATTTCGTCATCCCTTTTTTTCCTTTTTTTTTAATTTGTATGAATTTTGTTATAACAGACCCCCCTCTCTCTCTTTTCCAGTGAATTTATTGCTTATTTTTATCTGTATTTTTTTTTCTCTTTATCCTTCCCTAGATCTCTTCCACCAATCTTCCAATCTCCTCTTAGTTACCGCAATTCTTTCCCTATCCATTCGTCCATCTATGTCCGGAAATCCCAGTGCCCCCTCCAAATCCGTAGTCATCCCCGCCAAGAGGGTGGGACGAAGCCCCATGCACCTTAAAATTACATGTTCTATAGTTTCCCTTTCGCGGTTACATACGTCGCACAGAGTGTCTACTTCCTGGAAATTAGCCCTGTACTTTTTCGTTCTTAGCACCCCCGTTCTAGCTTCAAACAGCAAAGAGCTCCCCACTGAATTATCATACAGCTGTTCCTTCTTTATTTCTTGTTTTTGCGCCCTGTATATTGTTAAAGCTGATTTCCCCTGCATTCTTTCTTCCCACAATTTCCTCTCTGTTTCCTTTACTCCCTTTTCTACTGATATCCTCTGATCGGCTCCATCTCGTTGAATGTATTTAAATCTCAGCTTGCGGGTTCGGTTTGTCCACTTAGTGTTTACACTTTTCATATATAGATACTTGTACGCTTTCGCTGCCCACCGTGTATCCTCAATTTCAGCTAGTCTTTGTTCAAATTTTACTTTACTGATCGCTTCTCTACTCTCGAAAGATGCCCAACCCATATCCCCCTGTACTCCCTCATTTGGTGTATTCCCATGGGCCCCCAATGCCAACCTACCCACACTCCTTTGCTGTATCTCTAAACCTGCCTGGATTTCCGACCTCATACACAATACCGCATTCCCAAATGACAGCCCTGGCACCATGACTCCCTTGCATACACCCCTAACGACTTCATATCTATTATAGTTCCATAGTGCCCTGTGTTTCATGATAGCCGAATCTCGTTTCCCCTTCTTTATTACAATATTACAAATACAACCTCTCCTTCCTCTAAAGCACAAATAGTATGGCTCAAACTGGAAACCAAAACAGTGGCTTTTATTCCGACCCGAAAGAACCTGTTCCTGAATGAACCTTGACGAGATAAGAGGTGGCCCTGTTACGAGTTGCCTTATTACAAATTGTCTTTTGGCGCATCCCGTTATGGAGAAGTTTCAACTACCCCTTTTCCCGGTTTATGCAATCTATATATGGTCCATAGCTTTCTTTAGTGCAAAATACAACCTCTCCTTCCTCTAAAGCACAAATAGTATGGCTCAAACTGGAAACCAAAACAGTGGCTTTTATTCCGACCCGAAAGAACCTGTTCCTGAATGAACCTTGACGAGATAAGAGGTGGCCCTGTTACGAGTTGCCTTATTACAAATTGTCTTTTGGCGCATCCCGTTATGGAGAAGTTTCAACTACCCCTTTTCCCGGTTTATGCAATCTATATATGGTCCATAGCTTTCTTTAGTGCAAAATACAACCTCTCCTTCCTCTAAAGCACAAATAGTATGGCTCAAACTGGAAACCAAAACAGTGGCTTTTATTCCGACCCGAAAGAACCTGTTCCTGAATGAACCTTGACGAGATAAGAGGTGGCCCTGTTACGAGTTGCCTTATTACAAATTGTCTTTTGGCGCATCCCGTTATGGAGAAGTTTCAACTACCCCTTTTCCCGGTTTATGCAATCTATATATGGTCCATAGCTTTCTTTAGTGCAAAATACAACCTCTCCTTCCTCTAAAGCACAAATAGTATGGCTCAAACTGGAAACCAAAACAGTGGCTTTTATTCCGACCCGAAAGAACCTGTTCCTGAATGAACCTTGACGAGATAAGAGGTGGCCCTGTTACGAGTTGCCTTATTACAAATTGTCTTTTGGCGCATCCCGTTATGGAGAAGTTTCAACTACCCCTTTTCCCGGTTTATGCAATCTATATATGGTCCATAGCTTTCTTTAGTGCAAAATACAACCTCTCCTTCCTCTAAAGCACAAATAGTATGGCTCAAACTGGAAACCAAAACAGTGGCTTTTATTCCGACCCGAAAGAACCTGTTCCTGAATGAACCTTGACGAGATAAGAGGTGGCCCTGTTACGAGTTGCCTTATTACAAATTGTCTTTTGGCGCATCCCGTTATGGAGAAGTTTCAACTACCCCTTTTCCCGGTTTATGCAATCTATATATGGTCCATAGCTTTCTTTAGTGCAAAATACAACCTCTCCTTCCTCTAAAGCACAAATAGTATGGCTCAAACTGGAAACCAAAACAGTGGCTTTTATTCCGACCCGAAAGAACCTGTTCCTGAATGAACCTTGACGAGATAAGAGGTGGCCCTGTTACGAGTTGCCTTATTACAAATTGTCTTTTGGCGCATCCCGTTATGGAGAAGTTTCAACTACCCCTTTTCCAGGTTTATGCAATCTATATATGGTCCATAGCTTTCTTTAGTGCAAAATACAACCTCTCCTTCCTCTAAAGCACAAATAGTATGGCTCAAACTGGAAACCAAAACAGTGGCTTTTATTCCGACCCGAAAGAACCTGTTCCTGAATGAACCTTGACGAGATAAGAGGTGGCCCTGTTACGAGTTGCCTTATTACAAATTGTCTTTTGGCGCATCCCGTTATGGAGAAGTTTCAACTACCCCTTTTCCAGGTTTATGCAATCTATATATGGTCCATAGCTTTCTTTAGTGCAAAATACAACCTCTCCTTCCTCTAAAGCACAAATAGTATGGCTCAAACTGGAAACCAAAACAGTGGCTTTTATTCCGACCCGAAAGAACCTGTTCCTGAATGAACCTTGACGAGATAAGAGGTGGCCCTGTTACGAGTTGCCTTATTACAAATTGTCTTTTGGCGCATCCCGTTATGGAGAAGTTTCAACTACCCCTTTTCCAGGTTTATGCAATCTATATATGGTCCATAGCTTTCTTTAGTGCAAAATACAACCTCTCCTTCCTCTAAAGCACAAATAGTATGGCTCAAACTGGAAACCAAAACAGTGGCTTTTATTCCGACCCGAAAGAACCTGTTCCTGAATGAACCTTGACGAGATAAGAGGTGGCCCTGTTACGAGTTGCCTTATTACAAATTGTCTTTTGGCGCATCCCGTTATGGAGAAGTTTCAACTACCCCTTTTCCAGGTTTATGCAATCTATATATGGTCCATAGCTTTCTTTAGTGCAAAATACAACCTCTCCTTCCTCTAAAGCACAAATAGTATGGCTCAAACTGGAAACCAAAACAGTGGCTTTTATTCCGACCCGAAAGAACCTGTTCCTGAATGAACCTTGACGAGATAAGAGGTGGCCCTGTTACGAGTTGCCTTATTACAAATTGTCTTTTGGCGCATCCCGTTATGGAGAAGTTTCAACTACCCCTTTTCCAGGTTTATGCAATCTATATATGGTCCATAGCTTTCTTTAGTGCAAAATACAACCTCTCCTTCCTCTAAAGCACAAATAGTATGGCTCAAACTGGAAACCAAAACAGTGGCTTTTATTCCGACCCGAAAGAACCTGTTCCTGAATGAACCTTGACGAGATAAGAGGTGGCCCTGTTACGAGTTGCCTTATTACAAATTGTCTTTTGGCGCATCCCGTTATGGAGAAGTTTCAACTACCCCTTTTCCAGGTTTATGCAATCTATATATGGTCCATAGCTTTCTTTAGTGCAAAATACAACCTCTCCTTCCTCTAAAGCACAAATAGTATGGCTCAAACTGGAAACCAAAACAGTGGCTTTTATTCCGACCCGAAAGAACCTGTTCCTGAATGAACCTTGACGAGATAAGAGGTGGCCCTGTTACGAGTTGCCTTATTACAAATTGTCTTTTGGCGCATCCCGTTATGGAGAAGTTTCAACTACCCCTTTTCCAGGTTTATGCAATCTATATATGGTCCATAGCTTTCTTTAGTGCAAAATACAACCTCTCCTTCCTCTAAAGCACAAATAGTATGGCTCAAACTGGAAACCAAAACAGTGGCTTTTATTCCGACCCGAAAGAACCTGTTCCTGAATGAACCTTGACGAGATAAGAGGTGGCCCTGTTACGAGTTGCCTTATTACAAATTGTCTTTTGGCGCATCCCGTTATGGAGAAGTTTCAACTACCCCTTTTCCAGGTTTATGCAATCTATATATGGTCCATAGCTTTCTTTAGTGCAAAATACAACCTCTCCTTCCTCTAAAGCACAAATAGTATGGCTCAAACTGGAAACCAAAACAGTGGCTTTTATTCCGACCCGAAAGAACCTGTTCCTGAATGAACCTTGACGAGATAAGAGGTGGCCCTGTTACGAGTTGCCTTATTACAAATTGTCTTTTGGCGCATCCCGTTATGGAGAAGTTTCAACTACCCCTTTTCCAGGTTTATGCAATCTATATATGGTCCATAGCTTTCTTTAGTGCAAAATACAACCTCTCCTTCCTCTAAAGCACAAATAGTATGGCTCAAACTGGAAACCAAAACAGTGGCTTTTATTCCGACCCGAAAGAACCTGTTCCTGAATGAACCTTGACGAGATAAGAGGTGGCCCTGTTACGAGTTGCCTTATTACAAATTGTCTTTTGGCGCATCCCGTTATGGAGAAGTTTCAACTACCCCTTTTCCAGGTTTATGCAATCTATATATGGTCCATAGCTTTCTTTAGTGCAAAATACAACCTCTCCTTCCTCTAAAGCACAAATAGTATGGCTCAAACTGGAAACCAAAACAGTGGCTTTTATTCCGACCCGAAAGAACCTGTTCCTGAATGAACCTTGACGAGATAAGAGGTGGCCCTGTTACGAGTTGCCTTATTACAAATTGTCTTTTGGCGCATCCCGTTATGGAGAAGTTTCAACTACCCCTTTTCCAGGTTTATGCAATCTATATATGGTCCATAGCTTTCTTTAGTGCAAAATACAACCTCTCCTTCCTCTAAAGCACAAATAGTATGGCTCAAACTGGAAACCAAAACAGTGGCTTTTATTCCGACCCGAAAGAACCTGTTCCTGAATGAACCTTGACGAGATAAGAGGTGGCCCTGTTACGAGTTGCCTTATTACAAATTGTCTTTTGGCGCATCCCGTTATGGAGAAGTTTCAACTACCCCTTTTCCAGGTTTATGCAATCTATATATGGTCCATAGCTTTCTTTAGTGCAAAATACAACCTCTCCTTCCTCTAAAGCACAAATAGTATGGCTCAAACTGGAAACCAAAACAGTGGCTTTTATTCCGACCCGAAAGAACCTGTTCCTGAATGAACCTTGACGAGATAAGAGGTGGCCCTGTTACGAGTTGCCTTATTACAAATTGTCTTTTGGCGCATCCCGTTATGGAGAAGTTTCAACTACCCCTTTTCCAGGTTTATGCAATCTATATATGGTCCATAGCTTTCTTTAGTGCAAAATACAACCTCTCCTTCCTCTAAAGCACAAATAGTATGGCTCAAACTGGAAACCAAAACAGTGGCTTTTATTCCGACCCGAAAGAACCTGTTCCTGAATGAACCTTGACGAGATAAGAGGTGGCCCTGTTACGAGTTGCCTTATTACAAATTGTCTTTTGGCGCATCCCGTTATGGAGAAGTTTCAACTACCCCTTTTCCCGGTTTATGCAATCTATATATGGTCCATAGCTTTCTTTAGTGCAAAATACAACCTCTCCTTCCTCTAAAGCACAAATAGTATGGCTCAAACTGGAAACCAAAACAGTGGCTTTTATTCCGACCCGAAAGAACCTGTTCCTGAATGAACCTTGACGAGATAAGAGGTGGCCCTGTTACGAGTTGCCTTATTACAAATTGTCTTTTGGCGCATCCCGTTATGGAGAAGTTTCAACTACCCCTTTTCCAGGTTTATGCAATCTATATATGGTCCATAGCTTTCTTTAGTGCAAAATACAACCTCTCCTTCCTCTAAAGCACAAATAGTATGGCTCAAACTGGAAACCAGAACAGTGGCTTTTATTCCGACCCGAAAGAACCTGTTCCTGAATGAACCTTGACGAGATAAGAGGTCTCTCTTTAACAACGGTGAGAGAAAGATATCTGCTGGAATTTCTCAGGAGGTGGAGCGGGTAGAGGGAGTGGAGGGACATTGGCAAATCAAAATTTGGAGTTTACCGGATAAATTTGAATTTAACAAAATTTTACCGGCGGGTGTTTTTCGGCGTTTTTCGGATTTATCTGAAAACACGGTGAAATAACACAGTGAACTCCCAAGAACAGAAAATTTTGTTTTTTTGAGCCCTGATAAATAAACTTGTGCATCGCAGAAAGCTGAATCCCCGTGAAAATTTGAACCTAGCGGGTGGTATATAACGCGAAAGTTTGAGAAGGTGACATTGCCTGGACTAAAAGATCATGAAAAAAACGAAACTTCTCTATGAGCCGACGTCCACCTAAGCCTGATGTTGTAAAAACAAGAAATGATATTGCGAACGCTCGTGGGATTTTTGTAAGTGAAATACACTTTCCATCGAGAAAGTTTTTTTTTCGATCTTGCTGATAAGTTTGCTTCCTTTAAATGATGCTACAGGAGCTCACAATTTCATTTTTGTTTCGACGAAATTAGGCTTAGGTGGACGTCAGCTCATAAAGGAAGTTCGGTTTCCTCAATTCTCTTTCGATCCAGGTAACATCATGTTCTCAAACTTTCGCATTTTATCACAACCGCTAGCGTCACATTCTCACAGAGTTTGCGCATTCTGCGAAACACAGGTTATTTACCCGGTCCAAAAAACAAGGCTCTCTTTTTTCAGGAACTTCCTGTACACATATCCTATACGTACTATGTGCACATACCAGTGGATTGCTCATACCTTCTAAAAAGTGTTTAAACTGAAAGGACGCTTCACCTATAGAGTGAATGACGAATGAGGAAATTGGGAGCTCGGATACTTTATGACGGTACTCTGGGGAACATTGGTTGTCCAGAAAGCCAGTCTCAGAACCCGTGTAGTCCAATCGTTAACGGCATCGAGCTCCTTTCATTCAAATCGTTCTTACCGTAACGCTTTGGCCTTCTCTTTCAGGTTGGAAACCGAAGTCGTCTGGTCTTTCCCGACTTTACCCACCCGCTGAGCGGAGACTACTGGAGCAGGATGATCTCCTATTTCCACGATGTGGTGTCTTTCGACGGCCTCTGGCTCGTGAGTGACGCTTCGTGGACCGCAACTTTGCCATGTCCTTTCCTGCGCAAAGTATGCAAATGTTTTGGGGTGTTTTAGGTCTTTCAAAATGCTCTGCGCGGTTTTATGCCATCTGAAAGGGGTAGTGCAACGGAGTTTCCGTAATCCGAAAAAGCATGTAGACCAAAGCGCGGCTCTGACGTCATGCCGCGGCGGTGGCGCTACTGTCGGCATGGCACATGCCCGGAAGCTTCGTCCCACGCGTATCTGGTTTCTGTGAACACGCAGTGCTTGCGGCTCTCGCCTGCAAACGCAGAATGGTTTCTGACAGGAGGGTATATGCTTGTTGTACAAATATCGATATTTCTCTCGTGTTTTCGACACAATTCATAGATTACTTTCAACTAGTACCAATCTATAAGTTCCGGGTTCTTGCGCATGTGTAGTACATTTTGCATGAAATAAGTGAAGAGTTTAGTTCAGCGGGTATATTTCAGTTGAAAAATAATGGCGCCGTAAATTTCCACGTATAATTCGGTCGACTCTTGACGCACGAGTTTTTAAATGCAGGCCGCAGTATATGCCTCTGGGCCAGAAGGAATATGAAGGACATTCCCATTAATCGCCGCGTGCTTCGCTCTCGACCACTGTTCGCAGAATTTTGCAAAAGGCTTATGTAGGCCATTTTTATGTTCGAAGCTACGGGGTAAATTCTCTTAGGTGCGACCGAGTTGCGTAGGTCTTCTATGTTCCTGCTGTTTTGTGAGCCCTTTTGCAAAACCTCCCGGATAGCAAGACCACAGTGCTGAAGTGCCTACGTCACCAACCGGAGGCGAACGCTGGACACGGATTAAACCCGAGTCCCACGTCAGCGTCCCGCTGAAACTCCTGTCTTCACTGATTGAACACGAGTCCCAGCAAACGCTGACGCAGCAATCGTTTTCAATGTTCGCCCCGCTTTGGCACCGGTAGGTGACGTTGAGAAATCATCACGGCGGCCTTGCTGTCAGGGAAGTGTTAATTACGCCTGCCGGCTCTTAAAGGGACCATGAAATGATTTTCCATCGTTTTCGAAATGAGGGCTCCAATTAATCTTCAATGTTCATAGAACACGCAGCTGGAATCTGTTTCCGTTTTATGGCCTCCAGTTTTGCGCACAAAAAAACAATATCAAAATTCACGTCTGCTTTTCTCCTCGACTCGAACGGACTTGGTCACCAACGTGTGAGATGACGTAGCCTTGACGTAAATATGCTTTTCTTCCGGAAAACGTAAGTTCTCCCGGCCGAGCGATGGAGCTGCGTTGGACACGAGCACTGTGTCACGTGGACATCGTCAACAATCAATCCGTCGACGAATATTGGAATTGGCGTTCGTGGCCCATGAGTGCCCTGAGGGCACTTATCATCGCTTGCGAGTAACAAGTTCAATGGTGTGCTTAAGAAAAACCCTAAAAGCTTGGAGTCGTCGTACCCAAGCATTTTATGCCCGCGCGATTTCTCATTTCGCTTTAGGGTTGAGGAGGAAAGCTAAGGAGGAACAAGTCGCAAAATCATTTCATGGTCCCTTTAGTCCCATACACAAAGTTGCGTTTGAGCTCGTTTGACTGCGCTTAGTTGACAAACGGAAGCGAGTCATTGACTCATTTGTGATTTGTATCTAGCTTGCAATCCAATTCAAGGAGTAGCTGGGCACGCGACATACGAAGCAGATATGTCCTGGTTTCTCGCAGCCGCAACGGAATGAAACGCACACAAACGCTCTCGAACGCAATCGTGTGTATGGGCCTTTCGGGGAGCCGTTTCGAAACCACTTGGGTAAAGAGCTGTAGTGCTCAAGTTTATATACGCACTAAAAAAACGGTATATTCTTACACCCCGTGTCATATCCCCAAAAACTTCACTTGGTCGTACAGCGTACTGACGTTGAACCGACGCTACCGCCTTTCACGAGCGGCTTGATAGCCGAGTTTTACAACTTATTAAAATAGCTGATCTACGCGTGACTGACTGCGAAAACGAAATCGGGGTTTTCTTGGCCCTACTTCAAAATCTCAGTTTTTTTCTGTAGTCTTCGTTACGTACTTTAGCTGTTTAATGTGTTGTATCGCACCGCCATCAAGCCTCTCGTAAACGCTGGCTCTGTCAGTTCGACGTCAGCACGCTGTACGTCGAACTGAAATTTCGGGGTGTCGTATATGTGACAAGGGGTGAGATGGCTGCACTTTTTTTTAGAGCGTATCGCCTGCAACACGTTGGGATACGAATGCTGCTTCAACTTTCGGCTGGAACTCGAATTTTATTAGTCGGAACACGAGTTCGAGCCGAACGCAGAAAGAGCACACGTGTTCAATGTGTGGCCTGCGCTGGCCCTCAGTGGGTGACATTGAAGATTCGGCACTGCGGCTTTGTACTTGGCGGTGTTGGCCGTTTCTATGCGCGCTCGATTCTTCCGACGTTCACTTAAATGGGTCATTAAACGTTATCGGGTTGGAATGTCCATGACTTTGCAGCGACGGACTGGTCCTAGTCGGGCCCAAGTATTCTCGCACTGACCGCCACTGATTCAGAAACTTCTTTGTCGCGGTGAAATCGCGAGGATAAAAGGGGACTATTTTTTTAGCCTTGCCTTCGCATAGCTTGACGACGTGATTCTTGAATTGAAACCAGCCGCCTGACAAAAGTGGAGTGCGGCTTATGGATTGGACACGAGAACTGCGTGAGCACTTGACTTCGGCTCGTAACAATCAATGCCTCGGCGGACACTCGGGTAGTGGCTCGTGTCCAAGCACTGCGGTGACGAGAATGGCCGAACTTAGCAATGCCTGGAGCTCAGCGCGCGTTTTCTACTTTGCCGACCCCACGCTGGCTACATAGGATAGTCACCAGACCACGAGGACGCTTGTTCTGGCTCCGAGTTGAGGGAATCAACGGTGCTCATCTTTCTCGAATATTTTTGGCGACTGCCATTGCCTAGAAAAAAAAATTTAAGGCAAGTTTACTTAGTTATTAACGTCAGGGAGCGAGTTTAAATAGTATTCAGCGAAAGTACAAAAATCGTTCATTGGCTCCTTTAAGGACCTGAACGAGCCGTCCAGCCTGTACAACGGATCCGAGCGCGGCTGCCCGTCCTCGGTGCTCGAGGAACCGCCTTACGTTCCCGGGGAAGGCCACGAGGCGCTGCGAACCAAGACCCTGTGCATGAGTGGAAGGCAGTTCCTCTCGCGCCACTACAACCTGCACAACCTCTACGGTTACACCCAGACCCTCCGGACCTACGAGTGAGTAGGGCGCTCGCCTCGCGCTTCGCTTACGGGCCGGAAACGTGTCGCCGACACTGCTGAACTTACCGCGTCCCCATTTGTGGTCTCTCGATTTCCGCTTGATACGTCGCACTTGTGTCGCGCTCTTGCCCGTTGCGATGCTGGCGCTGGCGCATCAGCGGAGTGGGATTGGGCAGACGACTGTTCCACTGCAGGGCGCTCGTTACCCTTACAGAGCATGGAAACGTCACCAGCCACAAGTTAGAGCGCCGCGACGACAGCGACATTTGCGTTCGCTCGCACCTTATGCAGGAACATTCACGAAGAACCTCCAGGGTCGCAACAACACACAGCGTTGCAGACCGTTTCTGCGACGTAATTTCTTGCCCCTTCTAAGCCACTTTCGATATATTGGCGGTATAAGAGGCTAAATTGACCAGTCGTAGATGCGATCTAGGCGCAGTGTTGCGGTTCCCTATGGAACACCTCTCGTGGTCTCTATACTGGTCGAAAGCGAAGGAATATCATAATTAGAGTTATTGCAAATACTGCCAACTGAGTAATGTAAAGCAGTCAAGGAACAAAACGTACTTTTAAATACTTTAACTTCCAATCCGAAAACAGCGCCGAGGCGGAAAGAAGCAAAACAGAGAGACTCGATACAAGAAAGTCTAAAATTTCTGCATGCAAGTTTAATCTGGGTTTTCCCTACTGAAGTTCTTTGTTGTGCAGCTAAACATACTTTTGTGATGATTCTTGAGAAGGGACACCTCCGCAATGCTTCCAAAATTTAGCCGGTATTGTTTATTTCTTAAGCTTGGCTTTTATATATTGATGTAATGAGATTTTTATTGAGAACCCTCTTTCAGTCTTAACATTATCCCTTTCGGACGTCTGGTCGTTTGATGTTTGCATGTATTCAAAGGGGTTAAATTAGTTAAAAGAAAAGTATCCACCGCTGATTTTCTGGTGATCAAACCTTCATATGAAGAACTGTATTTTTTGAGGAACGCAGAGCATGCCGACCTCCAGACTGAGTCTCCCTGAGGTGCGCCGCGCCATGTCTTTCCAAAGCGCCGCCACATCCTCCCTTTGCATTGTTCCTTTTCTTTTTTTCTTCTGTTGGCAAAGTTTTTATAATCTGGCGTACACAGTCTTCAATGCCTCTCCATCGTATCAGCATCCTCTCTTCTGCCTTTTTTGTTTCCTTGTTGTTTGTTTGTTGTTGTCCCGTAAGCTTTTGATAACTGAAGAACTATTCCTCTGGCATCGACGCTCGCAACGCGGCGCTTTTAGATCTGAGCTTTCCTTCGTACGAATTCAATTCTGCATTAAAACATTTCATATCTTTATCATAAGCGTTAGAACCCCAAAAGGGCTAAAGCTTCATTCACGTGTCTTCAACGCAATCTAAGTTAAAAAAAGGCCAACTTTGTTGCTTAGAACGAAAACATACACCGTCTGTTCCAGCTCCTTGCGGCAGGTCACCTTGCGCAGACCGTTTATCATTTCCCGGTCAACGTTCTCGGGCCAGGGCCGCTACTCGGGACACTGGAGCGGAGACATCGAGTCTAACTGGGACTCCCTCCGCTCTTCCATATCGTGTAAGTATACGGTACACGAGGAATCCGACTTCGACTGGTGTGTTTAGCGTCCTATACCACCTGTGGATCGAAGTTGCGACAATACTGCATCAACTGACGTAAATAAAAGTTAATCCGAAGGCGAGCTGGTGGTAAATAACGACTGAAAAAAGAAAACTAGAGATACCGGAAAGAAAGAGGAGAGGCAGCGCAACAACGTAATAACAACACGTTACAAAAGCCGCGGGATGAGCATCACAAATAGTCATAACCTGGTCAACTTGTCTTAGAAGGGATGGAATAGTTGCTGGCCACGCTGTGTCCCAACCAGGCCTGCTGTACCAGCGGTGGCTGGACGTTCGGTCGGCTGTCAGAAACGCAGGGCAGGGCGTGGCCTATTGAACTGGTTAAGGCGAGCGTTTTGTGAATATGAATACTTAAAATCGAAACAATAAAAACATGAAGAACATTCACAGACTATCACACCCTTTCATAGAGTGTGGTTCTGAAAGGGAGTGGTTGTCTGTGAAAGTCCTGCGTGTTTTTATTCTTTCTATTTTAAGTGGCCTATTATGTTTCTTACCTCGTGATTGACTCTTCGATGTTCTTGTCACATGATGCCGCAGTCTGACTGGCTCTGGGGCTATAAATAAATGCTCAGGACTCGAAACGCCCTGCATTTCCTAAGCTGTCAGTTCTTGTGTTCTGCTAGAGAGCGCTGATGAAGCAAAAGAAAAGTCTGCCGCCTCCGCCGACGTTATATTGTCGGACAGGCGACTACCTGCTATGACCGTGGTTCGTAATGTCCGCCGACAAAACATTATGTGCACCAAATAAAATAAAAAGAGGTGAACACACCAAGTAGATATGTGTTTCAAGCATGGTTCCAGGTACTACTGTCTTGTGCGCAATATCACTCCGGAGCTCAACATCTGCAGCGTGACCGAAAGCGTCCCTTTGGTCAACCTTTCATGAACGGTCTTGAGCTCACTGTAACATTGTTATACTTCGTTTTACCTTGAAACGAACTAACCGAAAGGCAACAAGTGCCAGCGGGTGGCTTCGCCTGGTGCTCCCACTGCACAAAAGCTCTTGCAGCAGGAGCGTCGATCACAACAATCAGCTCGCACTTGTTGAGTAAGTTAATGACAAGTGGAGACAAACTATAGCAGGATTCTGTTTAATGGCATACACGAAAGTAAGGGGAATGCCAATTCGTCGCCAAGAGCAGGGGTGTGCTAAAGTTACCGTTCGTTCAGCAGGAGGGCCTGCGATCCCAAAACGCGAACGGTGTGAACATCATACGCTTTCTCGCAAAACCAGCATTGCGCCTGCGGCACTAGTGGTATACTTCAGCGCCTCCCCGCGCGTCCCACGCGCATCGAGTCGTCCTAAAATACTGATTTAGGGATTCTCCATGACACTCAGCACGTTCCTAATTCAAACCATGCGTTTATTTCAACTAAGTAAAGGTTAATTATTTCAGGAAATTATTTTTTTTTATTAGTAGCTTTTGGCACTCCCTGTCGTCCGCCGTGACCGGCAGTTTGTTTATGAAAACAGTTTCGCTTCTTTTCTGAAACACCTTAAGGCTGGTTCACACATTTGCAACGGTTACGTTCGCATGCAGCCGAAACGACCGAAACGACCAAAACACCGCAACAACCGTAACTCATGAATTGATTCGCGGAGCTACCCCTTGCATCACTTGCCATGCTGTGTGCGGCGAACACTTGACACGGTGACTTTGTCGTTCCGGTCGTTTCGGTTGCTTGCGAACGCAAGCAACGCAGATGTGTGAACCAGTCTTTACTTTTATGAATGTTTAAAAGTCTCCGCAGAAACACCCTGTATATTGCTTTACTTCTGTACATTTTGTTTTGTGTGCTTACGTTGCCATGGTTGTAGTGGGCGCTACTGAGGTGATGGTGTTTTTTCTTATTGCTCGCCAGAGGACACCATCATTTATAGAGCGCATATATAAGGAGCGGCGCGTGTAAATAAAAGGGCTTTTTGTTTGTGGTCACGAGCTGGGCTGCTGTCACTTGGCCGTCGTCCGTTCCGAACGTTCCGAACATGGTGTCAGAAGTGGGATTCCAATCCCTCTGCTAGATCTCGTAAAAAAGAAACTGGATGACATGGAGGCCCAAGGTGTCATTCGAAAAATCGACACGCCAACTCAGTGGTGTTCCGGTCTGGTCGTTGTTCCCAAGCCATCAGGCGGGTACAGACTGTGCGTGGACTTGACAAAACTGAATCAAGTGATTCAGCGAGAACGTTACGTCTTGCCCACTGTCGAATACGTCCTGGGTCAGTTGGGTGAAGCTCAGATCTTTTCCAAGCTTGATGCTAGGTCCAGCTTCCATCAAGTAAAAATTAGTCGTGTCAGTAAAGAGCTCACGACGTTCATCACTCCCTTCGGCCGTTATTGCTACAAGCGTCTTCCATTTGGCATCGCATCGGCCCCGGGGTACTTTCAACGGCTGATGTCAAGACTTCTTGAAGGTCTCTCGGGTGTCGTCAACATGATTGACGACATTCTAATCTTTGGGAAGGATCGTCGCGAACACGATCAACGTCTGGCCGACGTTTTGAGTCGCCTGGAACAAGCTGGGGTCACACTCAACGAGAAAAAGTGTGAATTCTGCGTCACATCTGTCAAGTTCCTAGGCGTTGTCGTGGATGCCAAAGGAATTTCGCCGGATCCAGACAAGATCAAAGCCATCAAAGATTTGTTGTCACCAGAAGATATCAGCGGTGTACGCCGGTTGCTTGGGATGGCTAATCACATCGGACGTTTCATTCCACACCTTGTTGACGTTACCACACCCATTCGCTCTCTGTCAAACAAGAACAGCGTCTGGATGTGGGTTCCTAGCCAAGAGGAGGCTTTCGCCCGCCTCAAGTCACTGCTTAGCTCTGAAACCTGCATGGCGAAGTACCACCCGCGCTACCCAACCGTGGTGTCTGCGGATGCCAGTTCTTATGGTTTGGGAGCCGTGCTGCTCCAAGATCAGCCTTCAGGGACTCGGCGTGCTGTCGCCTTTGCTTCCAGGTCCCTCACTCCCACGGAGGGTCGCTACAGTCAGACGGAGAAGGAGTCTCTAGCCGTAACATGGGCCGTCTTACGGTTCGATCAGTATATTCGCGGTCTGAACTTCGAGGTCGAGACAGATCACCTTCCTCTTGTCGCCCTTCTTAGGGGAAAGGACCTGGAGCTTCTGCCACCGCGGGTGCAACGCATGCGAATTAAGCAGATGCGTTATCAGTACAACGTGAAGTATGTACCGGGCAAGCTCTTGGCGACTGCCGACACTCTCTCATGAGCACCTTGTGACGCGCCAGCTTCGCAAGAAGTAGGAAGTGTGGAACTCTTCATTGGCGAAGTCTTCAAAGACTTGCCGCCAGCGGTGGCGAGTCGGCTGGAAGACGTCCGCCAGCGCCAAACGCAAGATGGAGAGTGTTCTATGGTAGTATCCTACTGTGGAAGAGGTTGGCCCAGTAAAAACAAAGTGCCAGCTCACATTGCTCCGTATTGGAAGGAGAGAGAACGATTGAGCGTCTACAAAGGCGTACTACTCCTGGATCGCCGCATCGTCATTCGTCTGCTCTCCGGCAGAGCATCCTCGCCTTACTGCATGAAGGGCACCAGGGGGTTCGCCGCTGTCAAGAACGCGCCAGAGAAAGCGTTTGGTGGCCGAACTGCAATTTACACATCGAACATCTTGTAGCCGAGTGTGCCAAGTGCGCCGAGACTCGTGTGGTACACTCTGAGCCGATGATGCAGACTCCAACGCCAGAAAGACCATGGCAGCGCCTTGGGGTAGACCTTTTCCAGCTAAAAGGACGTGACTACGTTCTGATTGTAGACTATTACTCAAGGTTTCCTGAGGTAGTCTCTCTCGGATCTACATCTGCGCAAGCGGTCATCTCGGCTGTCAAGAGTTGCATGGCTCGCCATGGGATCCCGGACGTCGTGCGGTCAGATAACGGACCGCAGTTTGCATCTCACGAGTTTGCAAACTTTGCTCAGGCGTACGGATTTCGCCACGAGACTAGCAGCCCGCGGTACCCCCAGAGTAACGGCGAAGTAGAGCGTATGGTGCGTACCGTGAAGGACTTGTTTGAAAAAAGTTCTGATCCGTACCTAGCTCTCCTAAAGTACCGAGACACGCCTGGTGTCAATGGCGTGTCTCCTGCGCAGTTGTTAAAGGGAAGAAAACTCCAAACTCGACTTCCTGGTTTACCCGAACGACTGGAGCCAACACTGCCAAGCCATCAGAACTTCAAGGCGAAAGATGCCGCAAACAAGTCACAGCAGGCAAAGAACTACAATCGCCGGCATAGCTCAAGTCCTCTGACTCCCTTGAAGTTGGGGGAGGACGTGTGGGTTAAGGACGTCAATTGCCGAGGTCGTATACTCAGCCCCGCTCAGCGACCACGGTCATATGTGGTGGAAACGCCCAGGGGCACTCTGCAGCGAAACCGTCGGCATCTTGTCCCCTTCTCAAACGGCCAGTCAGCAGAGGAACCGTCAGCCAGTTCACAGCACTCTATGCTGCCTGTTGAGAGTCAACGAGTATCATCGCCAGAGCCTCAGCAAGAAGGACTTCGGCTGAGACGCACACGCTGCGGTCGTGTGATTCGACCGCCAAGATGATTGGACTTATAGATCCTAAGAGGGGAGATGTAGTGGGCGCTACTGAGGTGATGGTGTTTTTTCTTATTGCTCGCCAGAGGACACCATCATTTATAGAGCGCATATATAAGGAGTGGCGCGTGTAAATAAAAGGGCTTTTTGGTTGTGGTCACGAGCTGGGCTGCTGTCACTTGGCCGTCGTCCGTTCCGAACGTTCCGAACAATGGTAACAAAACCAGTTGTGCTGACGTGCACTCCCATGAAGTATGAGTCCTACGGTTTCCTGTTTTCTGGGTTTACAATTTTTTTATTAAAATATGTTTTTTCGGGGTTTCTTTTTCTCGCAGATTCGGTGTTTTTCGGTGCAGAAAAAAAATCGGTGTTAATCGGATTCCTTAATCCGAAGTTGCGCCTGACTCGATAACTTGAAAAATGTTCCTTGTACTGATAAGGGAAGAAAACGAGATAAGTGGTTTTGTTCTCGAAGACTGTAGTAGCGTCGCAGCGGTTTAGTGAGGGCTGTGTTCTGGACGTAGAAAAATATTTGTTTCCGCTAAGTTTCGGATTATTTTATTCAAGGGCCTCTACAGTTCGGGCTCTTTCGGCTTTCCCCGATTTTTGACAAAACGGTTTCGGGAAGCCCATTTTCGGGGCCTATAAGTATGCACGGAAAACGGAAAACACTATAGGTACGACGGAGAGACGGGCACGTTCTTCGAATTTTGAGTTCCTGTCACAACCTACGAAAAATCTTCAGCCTTTCCACTCTGGTGAAGAAGGAAGACCACCGAAGGCTGTACTATGGTGGGAATGAAGTATTTATAAATGTAAGAATTAAGGTGTGATGGTGTAATTGGTTATTTGAACGATTAAAGAATCAAACATATATATATAACGATCCGGGGTAGTTATTTATTTCGTAACCACGAGGACGTCCGCGAGGACGTGTAGGACGACCTCAAGCACGACGCCTAGAGGACGACGTCTATGGCAACCTCAAGGACGAATTCTAGGACAACCTCTCGGACGACCTCTAGGACGATGTCTAGAACGACCTCAAGGACAACGTCTAGGACGACCTCAAGGAAAATGTTTCGGACGACCTCAAGGACAACGTTTAGGACGACCTCGAGGACGTCACCTAGAGGACGTCGTCCTCTAGGCGTCGTCTTCGAGGATGATTTCTAGGACGACGCCTAGAGAAATTCAGCCTTTCTTCTCTGGTGAAAATTAGAGTGGAATGGCTGGAAAGGTTGCCGCCATCTATGAGTGGCGGCGGCAACCAGACAACCGGCACACCGGTTGTCTGGTTGCCATCGTCACTCCTAGATGGTGGTAGCTGTCCGGAGTTTTGTGTCGAGATTTGTTTGCCCGCGGACACGATGCTAGGGAAACTAGCCCTTAACAGCTCCGCTGGAAAATTTCGTGTTTAAACACACTTATTGTCTCGACGTGAGCCAGGTTAAAGATGCCCCAACAATCGACGTAATAGAATGAGCCATTTGTAAGAGCGCATTTATGTTGAAGACTGAGGACTCGTGTGGCCGCAGCGATGCTCACCTTCAGCATCCTGGGTGTTCCGCTGACCGGCTCGGACATCTGCGGCTTCTGGGACAACACCACCGTGGAGCTGTGCAACCGCTGGCACGCCCTGGGCGCCTTCTATCCGTTTGCGAGGAACCACAACGCCAAGGGAAACATCGTGAGTCGAGTACCGACTTATTGTGTGTTACATTTATACTCGGCGTATCTTTCACGTCCATGGACGCCGCGGTAATTCTCTTTGCACTCTCGGCGCAGTTGGAGGCAACGTGAACGCCGCTCTCCGGGCATGCGGAGCGCAAGTTCGTCTGCTTCTTGCACACGGTTTGCGACGATGTCACAACGCCGAGCTCTTATTGGGTGATTGAAAAACAAATAGCAGCTATACCTCGAGGCATCTAGCACTGAGGTCTGCCCACTATCTTTTCAATCAAAGCCAATCAGAACACGCCGTTGTTCTGACGTCACCGCAACTCCTACGCAAGAAGCAGACGACTTGCTGTTCGCATACCTTGAGCTGCGGTCTAGCAGGCCGTCGTGCGCTTGCCTACTAAGACAACGGATGAACCGATCACGCGCAAAGAAAGGCGCGGGATTACGGCGCTTTCACTGCGCGTGATGGGCTTGGTGGGTGAGAGCAAGCGCTCAAAAACGACGCGCGCCGTGACGGTGCATTTTTGGCACTGCTTTATTGGCTAAAGTGGATTGTAGCGTCGGCTGCGGTAAGACTTCAAATGGAAACGGAATATAGGGTTTCATGTTTGCGGTATACAAAACACTTCTCTAAAAATAATTTTTCTAAGAGACACAGGAAACAAAGTTTTATATTATTTCCACGGGATAAGATTACCTGCCGCTTCGGCGGATGTCAGGTAGGGAGTGTAAAGTGTTAGTTAGCAAATTAATCATCTAAAAATTCTCTATTATTTTTTTAAAGATGCGCTTCAGCTAGCACATTCCAATTAGAAATTCGCTGCTCGTCGTCAATATACGCCATGGTATTGTCTCTTTTGCTACAATGTCTAGCGCAAGTGATGAACTTTTTTGATGATAATGCAATTATTGCAAAGATGCAAGCGAGCTAGACGAGAATGAGAATAATAAGCACTAGAGAAGGGGGACAAAGGACAAACACAAATCTCCATCCCAGCTTGGCGACTGGTGTGCGACCGAAACTCGTCATTCTTGGTCCAGTTTGCTCGCACCTTTGCACTAATTGCATCATCATCATCACCTTACAATGCAGGCCGGCCACCCTTGTGTGTGTAAGGCTGGAGGAAGCTGATAAAACTCATTTGCTCTACTGACGTCTAACTCCTAGTTAGCTCGGTTGGTAGAGCGCTCCGCTGGAAATGAAGTACCAGGACCAGGAGGATTTCTTTTTGGTCGCACACCTGTCACCTAGTTGGGTTTGGAGATTTCTGTTTGTCCTTCGTCCCCCTTGTTCCCTTTCTCCAGGGCTTGTTATCGTCAACCTTTCTTCGTTAGACTCAACTCCAAGGACAAACCTGCTTACTCGTTTTACTCAATGTTTATATTTACTTTGCGGAGTTTGTTTTTATTATTATTATTATTGTTCTGCCTTGGCCCTCTGAAGTTGGCCTGTAGTATCTTCAAAATAAATAAATAAATAAATAAATTTACTGGTAGTCTGTTTTGTGTCCACCACACTGTAATAAGAAAAAAAGAGTGCCAAAAGCTTTGTACCGAGACAGCAGAGTAGGGCGCGCATTTTCGATGTCCACGTGAGCCGTATATATAGAAAGTTTTGTCATTAATTGTTAAGAATAGGGAGAAAATAAGGACATGTCAATGGCCGAAATTGTTTAAATTACCTTGGGTGCGATGATTGGCAGCTCTTGTGAACAACCACTAGCCTCAAATGTTCCCCTAGCGGAGGCAATAAGCTTAACAAATACATTCCAATCACAATTTATAGGTAATAATGTATTCAAGTATTTCAATGGTCTGTTGACGCGGGACGCGGTGCTTCTTGCCCACACTCCATTGCGCATGCGTTCCAACTGTCGTCTGCTCTTTCAAACGTGTCTGCCTTTTTGTCGTCTGCTCGTTCAAACCACAGCGGCCCGTAAACCAAACGTTGACCGGTAATTGCAATAAGAACTAAGTGCTGGCCTCAAAACACTTACGTTTGAAGGTTGGTTGGGTTAAGTAGGTTCAGTGTAAACAGTATATATAAGGAGATGTTGATCATTGTTACCGGTGGCCATCATCGGCTTGTAATGTCCGATTCTACTTGCGATTTTCAGTATCGACGTCAACCATCTCAGCTACGGTCCACGCTTTTGCAGCCCGAGCGACGCGTACAGTTGTTGTTGAAGTCGCAGCGGTTGCATTCGTTCGTAAGCATAGTGGTCGCTCCGAACGCAACTGTGTGAACGGGCCTTCAGGCTTTAGCGCCCATTCTGTGGCGTCCACGTGAAATGAATCGCCGCACGTCACGTTTTTCACGCGAAATTTTGCGGTGTATCGAGCGTCGTTAATTTTTCTGAAGCCGCTCAAGTAGTCTGACATTATTAGTTGGACGTAGAATCAACAATTCTAACGCGAAAAAGAGCACGGGGACTCACACCGACGCCGACAACATTGCATTTCAATGGTTAGTTTATGGGCGACGGCGAGCTTCTTGCCCACCCTCCATCGCGCATGCGCGGCGCCGGTGGCGTCCGCTAGGGGCGCTCTGGTTTGTTTGTAAACATGACTTGGTGTATAGACCTTTGCAAAAAGAGCTCTCTGGCCGCCGCCATTTTGTGGATCGAGCGACCCCTATCAGCCAGAAATTTCTGCCACCCGCCTGAGCTGTGGAAACCCGGTCAACGTGACTCCCCAGCTGCATTGTGCATTCGGAGTTCGCCAGCTTTTCTTGGAAGTTTTTACTTTATTTGCCTGTTTCGGATGCTTACCCTTTGTGTGTTATCTTCCACTGTGAGAACCAGGGAATATCAGGGCTCGTAGCCTGCTCGACCTTCGCAGGAAACGAACGAAGAGAGCGAACGTCAAGCAGCACCCGACGCGGGCAGTTCGACGTTCTTGGAGGATTATTTCCGTTGAGATAATCTCCAAAAAGCCTCCTCCGCTTGTGTTCCGGGTCTTCGCGAAAAATAGCTGATAGGGTTGGTCCGGTGTGTGGCGACAGAATAGACACGTTCGTTCATTTGCTTTGAAACTGTGCAAAAACGCAGCTCTCTTCAAAACGTGCCCCAAAACACGCCGGATTCCGTCCGATCGTCGTGAAGTGACTGTGTTATTTGAGACATTTCTCAAATCCTGTTCGGATAACGCGGCACCGTGGGGTACGTACAATATATGTTGTTCGATTGATGAGACTCGTTGAATTTCATGTCGTGGGCGGGGAATACCCAAGCAGTTCGGATATCCTGTGTGGTCAAATATTTTCGACGGTTAAGACCTTTGTAGATTGACACGGCTGAGTGTATGGTGACGTAAAAAGATCAGCATAAAATGAAACAAACATTCCAGTTGCGTTTGTTCTGTCGCACACGGACTCACAGAAACAGCTTTCATTTCTTTGTTTTGGTTCCCAAAAATAGTACAATGCATTCTTAAAATCCCCGAGAAATTCTATTCGCCATAGAACACAAAATAAAGAATGGAACGCGGCAATTTAGCCTCCACCAGCGTCCGGAAGTGCGTCTACGCAGGCTGCCACAGCTCACTGACTAGAAACTCCACAGCTCAGCGCAGTCGGGCAACACTGACGTACCCTCTCAAAACCAGGGACGCGCGCTGTAAATCGCTTCGTTCGAGACTGCCGCTGGAAAGGTCTATAGTTGAAATGTTTAACTCTTCGTAACTAAAGGGGCAACTCACGTGACGCTGTCGTCACGTCGACATTAAGAACGCACTCAAACTTTCTTCTCCATTCACGACCGCGGCCACCGAACCCCCCAACGCGCGCACAAGATTCGCAGTGTCGCCTCATGTTTCAGAAATATTTTCTCGTCATATCACCTTTTCTGGCTCAGTAAACGCACTCAATACCTTGAAACTCCGCTTTTCCACCAATCTCTTACCATTATACATTCATGTCCTTTCAGCCTCATCCAGAAACAAAAAAAAAAAAAATACCTGCGCCGCGCTGCGTGAATCCTTCAAGGTCATCCCTGCGTATTTTTACTTCGCAAGTTTATCGCGGGGGGAATATGCGGCGCTGCCGGCGCCGCCGCTTTCGCCGCTCCACCCCGGCTTCGGCCTGCTCCTCCCATAGACCAGACTCTCTCTATAGACGGCTCTGGCGATTACTCCCACTAGTCTTTATGTCAATTTTCTGGATCGCGTTTGACCAGCTCGACCTATGGATGGAAATACGGCCACGGTTGGCCATCTTTTTGGTACAGTTATATTATCTCTAGCCATCATAGTAAAATGGCGGACAGCGCTTTGGTGGCAGGCTGCCATAAAAATAGCCGTGGGTCTAGTACACTGTTCCGTGGGTGATATTCCGTGCTTGATTGAAGTTGTTCGACGAAGCAGATTGTTGAAACCCGGTTTGAACGGTAGCCCGACCTTTGAGGACCCGGCGAAAGTTTTAGAAAAGCTCAGCACCAGGGGAAAGCAGCGAAGCTCGCATCGAAAGCAGACGCCGTAACGGCGTCTTCTTTCGATGCTTCTTTCGATGCGACTTTCGATGCGAGCTGTGCTGCTTTCCCCCGGTGCTGCGTTTTCGTAAAACTTTCTCCGGGTCCTCAAAGTTCGGGCTACCGTTCACGCCGGGTTTCGACAATATGTTTCGTCGAACAATTTCAATCAAGCACGAAATATCACCCATGGCTATTTTTATGACAGCCTGCCACCACAACTGCCACAACGCTGTCTGCCATGGATGGATGATAGCGGCTGCACCAGCTGTACATTGGCTAGAGGTAATATAACTCTACCAAAAAGATGGCCGCCATTGGCCTCATTCGCGGAGCGGGCAAACGCGATCCAGCAAATAGACATAAAGATCAGTGGTGACTCCCTACCAACGTTACTAAAACACTCAGTTGGGAAACTCACCCTCAGAAGCTCTGCCGCTGGCGTCCACCGAGACCGAGCTAAATACGATAACTGCGCCACCTTTTAGCGACAAGTTGAAACATGAAAGTTGCTTTACATAACTACTGCGAGATGCCTTCGCCAGATGGCGCCACCGGCCCTTGCCCGACTCTACGTGCAGCCGTGCAGTTCCCCGACTAGACGCTGCGGGAGAAATAGCGGCGTTGCGATCGCCATTAGCTCAGTTCTCAAGTACGGATCGGAGCCACTTTTTTAAAGCAAGCTCTATGGCAGTTTCCCAACTGAGTGGTTTTAGTAACGTTGCTCCCTACACGTGCCCGCTGCTGAGGCTGATGTTCCTTCTCAGCAAAATCTGCCGTGCAGACAATGATATACACACGAGCGCGTTGCTTTGAAAAGAGTCTTCTACGCACGAGTTCTAGTAAAAGAAGCATTCTCCTGAGGTAGGCTCACGCTTGAGCCTTTGTGTTTGCTGCAGACATTTGGAAGCTGGAGTACAGTTTACAATATCTCGTCTGTTCGTGGCTTAAATTTCCAACAAATAAGGAGCAGCATAATTTAGTTTTCTGGATTCTAACAACAAAAAGTTGATTAGAAAAATTTAGGTAATTAGTTTGCTAATTTTCCCTTTAAACTCGTAACTTGACGTCCGTGGTAGCTTGTGACGCTCTGCAGGAATCATTTGTTTTATTTCCGGTGTCTTTTTTTCTAAACGTTTACCCTCTTAGATAACCAAAAAACATAAAAAATTAACTACCTGTAACCATGCTACACCCGAGACAGAGGAGTACTAAAAAAACGGACCTTTATCTGGGGTTCACTATAGATATCATTCGCCAACTCACCTAAGCTTTTTTTTTATTATTAACTATTTAGACGGTTTTAATAAAATCGCGGAAAGTCGTAGTGAAAAATCTTATAACTATAAGAAATATTTTGGTCCAATAAACGCGTGTGATCAAATAAGATCATATAAGAACCTTATTAGAACAGATAAGAACAATGTAGGATCATATAACAAGTTATAAGGAACGTGTTTTCAGTTTTTTATAAGTTCTTATATACTCCTGTATGGTTCTTATATGCCCCTATATGATATTATTAGATGATATGCGTCTATTGGACCAAAAAACGTTTGATACATATAAGAGTTTTCCCTAGGAAACCGAAAAACCGCCAATTTGAGTTCTCCTTGAAGGGAAAAGAATGCGAGCTTCCCGGAAATAAATATCCCTTATCTACAACTGTATGTTGTGTTTACCCAAAACACAGGTCTAACTAAGCTGTCCTTGACACTGCTTTCTTCGGGGACCACACCCCTTAGCTTGTTTGCTTCTGTTATCGGTGCCGGGACGCTTCGGCCGGTAAAGTTCGAGATTTGCAATGTCGGCTGAATTCAGTGACTCCGGCCACCAGCACGTGGAAGACAAGACCTTCGCCTTTCCCCTCCATACGTCATTACAAGTGGATCTACGCAGCGCGCCGCTTATCTTGCCTCAGCATTGCCGGCAGCACGTCGTGGAACGTCTTACGACGAGCACGACGCTACCACGAGGCGACGAGACGCAGGCGTCTGCCGTTTTGCGGCGACTTTTGTCGAGCCTCTGCGTGGTTGCCGCCTGGGGAGGGTATCCACTAATGATGACGTCATTCATGACGTCATAAGCAGTCAGTTGCGAGGTGCCTGTTGACACAGCCGACATTGAGGTCAGAGACACTACTTGTTGCTTGTTTTCACTTCCTCGGGCGAAACGCTAGAGGTGGTGCAAGCATAACTCTACGTGGCTATAGCCTTTCGTTTCGTTGCATGCGAGATCACGTAACAGGCTTCTTACCCCGTACGTAGCCGTGCCTCCGACAACGTGGCAGAAATTTTACCTGTCGGAGCAACCGACTTCGCTTTCTGATTATGGGTAAATAAAGATTGCGAGCGAGCATGCTTTAATATTTGTGGAAGGTACTCATCAGTGTGAAATCAACCATTTGTACTCATCACTGTGAAATCAGCCATATTCCCGAATTTTTTGTTAATCGACCGGAGTCGCCTTTTAGGAACTACGAGCACTAGCTTACACCGGTCCATCATCTTATTGCCAGTTGGTGGGTGAGACTGCAGCATTACTCGGTAATAACCGGAAACCAAGACCGTCTTTATAATGAGATGTGACCCATGAGTGTGAATGCGGCTAGCAATCACGTGCAGACGTAGAACTCGTGGCTATGTAATAAATGCAATTTGATTTCAAGGGTATTCAATTCACTGCAAGTTGAAGTCCCAAACTGGTCAATTTCTGGGTCGCATTAAGGAGAATTCTCCCGGACGCGCCCTGCCTCCCAGGACCAAGACCCCGTGGCCATGGGAAGTCAGGTGGTGGCGACGGCCAAGAAGACGCTCAAGATACGCTACTGCTTCCTGCCCTACCTGTACACGCTCTTCTACCGCAGTCACGCCTTCGGAGACACAGTGGCCAGGCCACTTTTCTTCGAGTGAGTGCACTGTACTACTTGAGATCAAAAATTCATGGAAGTGAGCTCTGATTACGGAGCAGAGTATCACAACAGTCTAAAATTTTCGACTCCTTAAAGTTCTCTCAGGGCGGCGCCATTTTGTTACATATGGGCATTTTAACGAGTTTGGCGGAGTAATAGTGGGAGAGGGCATGCGCCCAATATTGATAGCAGACGACAAACCGGATATTCTCAATTTTCGGGCAGTGCCCGTTGGCTGTAGCCAGACTTGTACGGAATGAGTTACAACTAACTGATTACTTGAAATCAATTACATTTTATTGTATTTTTAACTCTTCAATTACTTTTTTTTCTGTGGTAACGTTCGTTCTATTTTAATTACCATTTTAATGTAATTAATTGCAAGTAATCCATTATGTTTCCGAAAGAGCTAAAATATTTGGTTGAGTTTCTTTATGTAAAAAATCGCTCTGTCTGCCCGTCCATCACTCATCTATGTTGCATCAACTTTGGACTGTATTTTTACCCCTAAATGACTAAAAAAAATTAGAGGACGCTTAAGCTTCGCCTTTAAGAGTGAAACGCGATAGCGTTATCGGGCCCCGTTCGCATCGCCTTGTCATTCGCTTTTCATGTTCTTCCTGCCAGTGAGCAGGAATTGCGGAGGACACTGCCTCGTCAGTAGCGTCTCTGGCTCGCAACCGAAGGGTCGTGGGTTTGAATCCCGCCTAAAATTCTTCAAAATTTTCTTTAAGGCAAATTAATTGCTTTATGAAGTGAGATCATTTGAGACACGCGGCAACCTTTAATTTGCATTACATGTCACGTTTTTTAATCACATTCATTCCACGCATGACGTCACGTTTCATGTGAGCGTTGTAAGTTGTTTGAAATTCCCGCGCGAGATCATGTGGCTCCGCGCGATGTAAGCGTATCAGATGTTTGAAAAAACACGACCCCCCCACCCTAAATTTTTACGTATGCGCAATTCAAGGGGGGGTCAGGACATCTCAACCCCACCTTCTTCTAAATCCGCCAGGGGGACAACGCCGATGTGCTTCAAGCACTGTTCGCGGATTGTGTTCGTTGCATTGCGCGCTCGGGTGGCGAGATAAAATGTGCGCGCACAGAAAGCTTCCACTGCAATCCACGAAACAGTTCTTGTCGGCACACCTTCGTATGAGTTGTATAAACGAGAGATTTTGAGGTCGGGGCTCGATAAAAAGAATGTAAAATAATAGCCCCCTGTCCGCTCCCGCCGAGAGGCACTGCAGACTTAAAGCCAATTCAAATATAAATGAATTGGATCATATGATCAAGTGTTGATTTTCAGGAAAAAGCCAATTGGGGACTAACTATTGTAAAAATAATGCTGGGCGTCGCCAAGCGAACGACCCAGGAAGGACCCGCTGGGAAGAGGACCCCGAGACCCCGACCCCCGTCCGATCCTGAACCGGAACGAAGAGGGTATGAGAGTGTTGCACAAATGGGTCGGCGAGACCGCAAGGCAACCATAACTGAACCAGACGGTCCCGCCGCAGTGATCAGTTTTATATCTCTCGGCTCCCCTTGGAGAACACCTCCGCCATCATGCGGGGGGTCTCCCACCCTGGGGAGATTCGACAACTCATAAGAAGTGCTGAGGTGTACCTCGAGCCTTTTCTTTTTGTTATGGAATTAAACGTTTCTGACTGACTGACTGGCGTTTCCCAAAGGCGTTCTAAATGCATGGCATTTAAAGGGGACTTTGCGCTATTACGTGGCCTAACGTGATAGTTGCGCCACCTAAGGTCACGTCACGTCATGGTGCCACGTTAGTGTTAGCTGACGTCTGCGTCACGTGATGTAAGGTGCCGTATGAAGTCGTATTACCACGTAACGGTGTAGCGAGACGTCACAGTTTCATATTACGTCACAGATGACCTATAAATTCTATGTATTTAGAGTTCTTTTAGAATGACATCACAACGCTACCTGACACTGTGACGTCGAAGAGACTGTGTGCGCGTATATGAAAACTCTAAGGTGTGACCCTATTAATGTAAGGCAATTAGAATGAGGCGGGTGATAATTCTAAGTTGAGTGTTCGTTCGAGATGTCATGGTTGTCCGTTTAGTCTTTGTGCGCGATACATGCACACTGAATCGTTTTGAACACACAAAGTATAAAATGCGTACCAATATCGTCGTGTACGCTATGAAGCTGACCTTCTACATATGTCGCTTTAAATTAATCCAGGTTTCCGAAGGATGTGAACACTTTCGCCATCGATTCCCAGTTCATGTGGGGACCTGCACTGATGATCCTGCCTATTCTTGAACCGGTGAGATATTGCGTTTAACGCGTAAAGAGCGCGAATGACAGACAAGTACACAGAAGAGTTCACTATACTCCGTTACAGGCTAATACTGGGAATGGAGAAATAACTCGGCGCCTTATTTTATTTTCGTCTGTTTCTTCGAATGTGTCGGCAGATGTGTAAAACAAATGATTAAGGCCTACTGTCACTACTGCCATAACTGCTTCTGCGGTCATAAACCATAAATGTTCCTCCGCAGAACATGACGGACGTGAAGCCGTACCTTCCCCGGGGCATCTGGTACGACGTGATGCTGGGCGCACCGTTTCACAGCGCGGGCGAGGACTTCCAGATGACTCCCTTGAACGATACCCTGTGCCTGCTCATTCGGGGTGGCCACGTGGTGCCGTCGCAAGAACCGGCCCAAACAACAGCAGCCAGGTAAACAAGGTTTGAAATAAACGTGAGGAAGCAAAACCCTATTAGGCCGTAAAAAGAATCGTTAAAGAGGCAGTGCAACGATTTTTGTACTTTCCGTGAATGCTGCTTAGAAGTAGTCCTTGACGCTCATCACCTACCGAACATGCGTTAAGGTGCAACCCCACCGGCAATGACGCTTTGCTACTTTTTAGACGGTTTGTAACTTTTTATACGTTTACTAGCGTCATAAATGCAATGTCAAATTAAAGAGCCCTTATTTGGCTATACTTTAATGTTTCGACATTATGTTTATCCTTAAATGTTACTTTCTTTTCTAGCTTTGAATCAACCATACTATAAAATATTGAAATTTTGTTCTCTCAAGTTTAAACCTCCCAACGTCCACAATAATTTATGTGAACGGTCGGGGGATACAATAAATAAAAAACGTAAGCAATTAAAGGGGCACTCAAGTGGTTTTTGAGTTTGTGTTTTGATGATGACAACTGAATCTAGACGCCCTAAGTATTCCTAAAAACCAAAACATATAGTGATACGGTGATTATTTCTTTAATAAAAATGTAATTGAAGGCCGCCAAACCTCGGATCCATCCGAAAACGAAACCACTCTCATTGGTCATCGCACGCTTATCAAAAGGATCTCGGGCCAATGGCGTTAGACGACGTTCCGTCGCGCAGTGATCCCGAGGGAGCCGCACCAGCCGAACTACTTTGTCATTCGAGCTTCGATCATGGCGGAGTTCTCTACGCTCGAGGACCTGACGTCGTTAGAGGTTCTTCGGTGGACAGCCGACCTGGGGATGATTTCCTATGACGCCACTCCGACGTGCGATGTGGACGATAGCAGCGCTTCGGAGTCGTGTTCGGGTTCCGAGGACGACGAAACGCAGGCCTTTTCGGGCGTTCTTCGATTTGCGGTTGGGGCAAGTCGTAACCAAACCAACGCTTGGCATCGAAGCGTATACCTCTGGTACGTGATGTCAAACGATGTCGCCACGTTGACTTTCGCCTCGGGAGGAGGCTGGTTCAGCCATGTGCAACGAGCGCGTTACCTACGACTGCGTCCGTTGCAACCGGAGCGACCGGAACGACCGCTCTGCGCTGCGCGTACACACACCTGCAACCAGTGCAACAAGCGCAGCGGATCGTCAGCACGGCTACCGTTTCTACGCCGCCGTCAGCTGTTTCAGCGGCGCCTCTAAAAAGGGGACGCAATATAGACATACAGTTTTCTATAGCCTAAAGCTTTTTTTTTTTTTTCATGATAGGCTTGCAGGGTAGTGGATGAAAGAAAAAGATTCAGTAAGCAGTCTTGGACGATCACGACTCTAATACACGACTTTGCCAATAGTACAAATATCGCCACACGCCTTTTCTACGATTATAAAAGACGATGTAATCTTAGCAGCGATATAGCAACGTAGAAATAGGATTTCGTGAACAGATAGACGTTGCGAGCGTTCAGGATTGCTAACACTAATCACTTTTCTCCGGTGATGAAAACGCGTGCAAATTCGCATCCTTTATACAGTACGCGCCTGTAATACCTTGAACTTGAGCACACGCATGAAATGCGCCAAATAAGAAATCCGGGCGATGTTCGAGGACACAAATGCTTAGAAAGCACCACTGTAGTCGAAGTAAACAAACACGACGGCACGGGCGTTTCTGCTGTCTTGAGAGTGCTGCCACGACATCGCCGCACGAGTAGGTGGATCTTCCCTTCTATTACGTGCTGGGTTATCATAGCGACACACAACGAAAATTCACAGTGAAGGATAGCGATTTTACGCGGAAGGATGAGCTTCCACCACGCCGACCACGCCAACGATCACCACCGACGCCATGTTCGCCAATAGAAGGAGCCGGCCCGCGACCGGTATGCAAGGCGCGCAACCACTGCCAGTTCTCCTCGACCTGTGATTGGTCTGTCGCTGCGGTTGTTTCCAACGCAGCGGGGAAAGAAAGGCCGCCAAAATTTTCAAACATACGATAATTTCATTGGTCGGCGCAGGTCGTGCGGATACGTGCGGACTCAAAGAGTCCGCACGTATTTTATTCCTGCGTGATTCATAGGCGGTTCTGCCTTCTAAAACTGAAGATACTAATTCACTGACACTTCCTTAACGTTATCGCACCAAAAAGTAGCTTCCCCAAAAACCGCTTGAGTGCCCCTTTATAGGGGGGGTGCAACGATTTCCGGACTTCGGTCAAAGATTTGTGGAAGTTGCCCTCTGACACTTCTGAAGTAAAGAACAGAAAACCAATTTCGCCTGCGTGTCATAGTTGTTGCGTAAAAAAAAAAGATAAATATTGGCATTTTGGGCACCCCTCAACTCACTCCCAGTCTTCAGGGTCACACCTGGTCGCACTCCCAGTGACGTCATTAGGAGTGCCGTGTAGGTTCCCGTGTGCTATCTCGGAGGACGCTTCCTCTCCCTCTCTCTGCTGACATTAGCCGGCGTTATGCTGCAGCTTAGAGCCGAGCGAGGTCACCTAATCTTTTCGCCGTAGTTCCTTCGGCTGCCACTTGGGGCTGCAGGTGGGCGAAAAAGCTCGACTTTTGCTTTGCGATTGTGCAGCGGAATCGCGACATTTTTAATGAAGGAGGTGTTTTCTCTATCCTCCGGGACACGATAAACAACTTAAAAATGTCAAGATGCAAATTCTTTTAATCATAAAATCGTTGCACCGCCCCTTTAACTGTACGGAGAATGTATATATTAAAAGAAACGATAAAGTTTAAAATTGTGTTATTTTTCCGTGCAATAAAAACTGAACTACGAATTCAAATTATGAGGCATTAAATTACGAAGCATCCTTCAACATTACATTTTCTAGAAATTACATATCGATATATTACTCGTGAAGTATAGTATTTGGCCTCAAACATTTTTCCTTCAGTCACGGCAAGTTGCAGTTTCTGAATGTCAAATACAGATGGCGACACTTGTTCTAGGGTAACTTGATGTGCATTTGCCGAGGTGTGCCGCTTGGAAAGCCACGTGAAGGACAAAAAAGGCGCACGTGTTTGGGTTTCAGATGCCTGGCTGCTTGCAGTGAGCGAGCCAGATAATGTCAGATCAACAAGCGCGAGGCTGCGGGTACACCACAGCTGCTTTTGCGTGCGCTCCACTGTGCGTCAGTATACATGCCTGACGTTATCCAAATCAAATGAGCGCCATGAAGGGGATTCCGCCAGTTGCGATTCCGCCACGTATGCCAAAACAAAACAACCCTTTCCAAAATTCAGTCTGGCCACATTAATCACTATCATTACCTGAAAAATGGCATCTGTGCCGTACTAATGGCGGCCTTCTATTGAGTGATGAAGGAAGACGTTGAAGATGCTCCTAAGCGGATGATGCGAGGCCTATACACTCGAAGGATTAGTACGATGAGACGCAAGCATAGAACACAAAAGCTTCGTAAGCATTCATTTCTAACTCAGATTAAGTCAATTTGTTGGTGACACAGAATCGAGTCTAAAGCCCTTCGGTGTTGAGAATTTTATTGAGGGATCGTTCTGACTGAAGTAACTGGATCGTGGGAAAGTAGCGCCAAGCTTACCGTAAGGTCGCCATTTCGGCCCATGAAATGAGCAATTTCTTCTTGACCTCTTCATTCTTGGTGAGCGTATCTAAATTCCCTGGTGGCGGGTAACTTTATAGAGACGTTTCTTGCATACCGAGAGTTTGCTATCCACACACCGGCGAAAGAAGCATAGATCTTCGTACCACCACCACGTAAGGTGTCGGTGCTTGGAGGCATTGAAAGAAAATTTTGTTGTTTTGAAATACGGAAGAAGAACAATATAATTGTTAGGGATCCGTGGAGATGGGCATGATTAATCAGCTGATTGCATACACTGTGACAAAGACGCTTATATAGGCGAGGAACGCCTTCAGTATGATGATGCTTCATTGTGATGTTGGTGCGACTGGATTAGAACGACGCTCTCAAGGCTTCGAAGATTTGATAGGATCGAAATGGCGATTGCCAATGTTATAGTGACAGTCGCCTTACGAGGCTTTGGTCACCTGTATTGAGTATTTGCTTGTGTTCGGCTAGCAGGCAGGGAAGACAATGGCACTACTTTCCCATGGGATCTTGTGACTTATAGTTCTGACCAGTTGTTTATTTGTTACCACCGAAACTGAAAGTTATCAAGAAAGAACAGCACAGTTACAATTCCTCTCCTCGCGAGTGTGACCGTGCCCGAAAATGCAAGTTCATTACCGCCATTAGTGTTGCAAAAGGTAAACTGCTATGTAAGCCACCAGGTGCCACTGAATTTTGGGAAGGGTCTATCGCAAAATTCATCTTTGCAATCAGACTATGGCTTGTACGTGGGAACGGTTCGACAATATACTGTTTCACAGCCGCCTCAATAGCGTTTGCCTGGAAATATTATTAAAACATATATAAACGCCTTAAAGTTGCCTGTCCTCAGGCTGCAAATGCCTAAAGCCGTGGTCACACTGCTCATACACCATACAAAAGACAGTCACCAAACACGAGTCACCGCAATATCCGTGGTTTGAATGCCACGTTTTTAAGTTTTCTCCTCGAACTCATTGCCATGCGGCATTCGAAGCACGAATCTCGCGGTGACTCGCGTTCGAATCTCTATGCAGATTGTCGTTTGTATGATGTACAAGCAGTGTGACCCCGGCTTAAGAGAAAAATTAAAAAAAAACGCTCGTAGGGCGTTTCTTTCTTTTCTTTTTTTGGTTTTTGCGTTATGGTGTTTGGCCGCGTAAAAGCAGTGTGAATCATGACAGTACACTCCTTAATTGTGTAACCCAGAGGTGGTCCACGTGGATCATAGTTGTTTTTGTTGATAAAATAAGAAATGGTTCTAAATAAACAAGGATTATCTGTCAGTGTTCGAGAAACTTAAAAAAAAACATTCGTTTATTCTTTTTATTCTACACAAAGTGAAACTCGCAATCAGAGCCCAAAAGTTCGCTTCTATCGCGACATCTGTTGCCCTTTTAGATTTTAGGATTATTTTCACCGCTCAGCGTTCAGTAACTTGATTCGTCCTGAATTTAGAAGTGTAGCGGAAGAATTGCGTCCTCTACATAATTTGTAATAAAAACTCGACAAAGCTATAACTGGATCGAGCGTTACGGTTTTACTTCGAATTTACGTTATTCAGAGATAAAGACTACCAGTTCCTTCTTTTGTTGTTGTTGTTATCAATTAACGAAATATTTTGGTTTTCCGCGAATATTTGTTTCCTCTCCGATTTGATACGCAGTCGCCTCAAACCCTTCAACCTGCTTGTGGCTCAAAACCGAGACGGGCTGGCCTCCGGAGAGCTGTACTGGGACGACGGAGAGTACATCGGTACGTCACATTTCCCTCCCCGTTCTCGTGAGTGCGCGCCACCTATAGTAGCTGGTGCATCAACTATCCAACTCCGCCATTGTTTGGGCACGCAGTCTGAGCACCTATTGAACACGAGAGTTGTGGCGAGGTTCGTTGTACTGTGCTCAGCAAGTGTCAAGAACGAGTACTCCATCCGCGGGCGGAGAGGGCTTGGGCGCAGTCGCACGCTTCGTGCCCAAGAAATGGTTGCCAAAATGGTGTTTGATGGGGTTTTCAAAAGGGTCCAATAATAGTTTCCAGACGTATAGGTGAGAAGCTTCAATTGTTCTCAAACGTGAAACGTTTCCGCCTTTGCCCGCATGCACCCTACTAAAATACGATGGCGTATAGACAGTCGGATGCAGCGCTCAAATAGTCGCTTAATTTATATTGAGAAACGAAACAAGAAACGTTTTTGTGTTTAGGTGCCTCTAGAGTTCGGGTGTAAATAGGGAAGTTGAAGGTCTTGTTTGGAAGGAGCTCTTATACCGCTCCGGTTAGCTCATAATTGGGATTCATGCGTCACTTTTAATTACAATATATAGATTCTTAGAACAGAGCCGCGAAAGCCTCCTCTTTGCCACCAACAATGTCCTTTCAGCGGTTTTGTAGACGGTGCTCTACTGGGACACTTTACAAACCTGTTGTTGTTCGTTATGAGCGTACCATGAAGTACATTAGCTCGCGCAACTATGCTTATAGGCACGCTGCAACACTCTCGTTCCCCTCGGCGGACTACCCTAAATATGTGAGAAAATCTAGCTCGATCTTACACATTATCACAATTTTCTCGCAGGTTCCTACGAGAAGGGGGAATACAGCCTCGTCAAATTCATCGCAGTCAAGGTAAAGAGCGACTGCAGCGCCCTGAGTTACATGTTTTACCGGAAGGGAGAAGAAAAACTTTAAATATTACGTGGCTCGAGGCTCGAAAAACGCGAAGCCAAGCATCTATGTCGTGCACAAGTTGGTCCGCTTCTTTTGCGGGGGTTGGGGGGACGTCATAACGCCGAGCTCTGATTGGTTCTGAATGAAGGATAGTGGGTAGACCTCGAGGCAGCTTGCTTTCAGGTCTACCCACTATCCTTCCACTCAGAGCCAATCAGAGCTCGGCGTCCTTCTGACGTCACCACAACTCCCGCGCAAGAAGCAAACGACCTGCTCTCCGCATACTCCGTTATATATCACCGACTAGACCAATTACGCGGAGTAAATGAGCCGCGATCCTGCGCTTTTTTTCCGCGTGATTGGCTCAGCCGATGATAGCATACCCAGAAAAACCACGAGTGTTGTGACGATGCAGTTTTGGCGCTGATTGATTGGCTCTATCGGATCTCGGCTGCGGTTGGAGAATTAATGCGAAACAAAGTCTTCGCCTTCCAAGCACGTGACTCGTGGGGCTATAGTCGTCGGGCACGTATTTCACACTTATTTTCGTTGCTGCGAAACGAAGCGCTAGCCCCCGTATCTCGAGTTCAAGAATATACGACACTTTTATATTCGCCCTATATATCCCGAGGTAGTTCCAATGTATCGTGAGCCTGCGTCTTCGACCGGTCTGCTTAGCGTCTTTACGATATATATCGTGCCCACGCGTCGAAAGGGGTCCCGAAGAGGGGACGAATGACGTCACAGTCCAACTTCTACGGTTGGCCGTAGAAGTTCGACTGTGACTTCTACAACCTTTTAACCTTTTAACAGTCGTAGAAGTTCCGGCAAAAAGCATGAGAGTAGGCGAGTGTCGCTCTCGTCGGGGCGTCCCAACTTCTGGCTGCCGAAGCTCTCGGAGACTGCCAAGCTGAAGAGCGACTCGCAGCAGAAGATGTGTCTGTGACATCCAGGGGCGGATGCAGGTGTTTACAGAGGGAGGTCAGCGTACCAGATGTCTGAGAAACCCTCCCCCCTCCCTAAAACTCTTACACATCCGGAATTAGGAAAACAAAAAGGGGGCGGGGGGGAGGGGGGGGAGGACATCCCCCCCTCTGAATCCGCCACTGTTTACATCCACCTCTGCTGATGTGGCAGGCCACCACCAGGATCGTTCCCGGCGACCACATGACAGTTTTATGACGTCATGATGCGGAAATCGAGGGACCTCTTCTTAGGACGCAGTAAACGCACCGCCACCAGTCGAAGACGGGTTGAAGGCGCGAGTGCTTCATGTGCCAGGTGTCTCTCGAACGGTCGGAATCCATAACCCCCAACACTTTGTTTCCCTGCAGAACACGGTGTCGAGCATGTGCGTGCACTGCAGTTACGACACCATCATGTTGCTAAACGCCGTCACGGTGTACGGCGTCGGCGAAAAGCCCGTCGACGTCCGCTTCAACAAGCAGTCCACCAACTTCACCTACAACCCGTCCGGGCAGGTGAGCCTCCGGGATTGTCCGCCTTGGGCCCTTCCGTGGTTGTTGTCCTCGAGTTGTTGACGCCTGCTCAAGGAGAAGACTGGCCAAGGATCAGCGTCGTATAAAAAAATGAAAGTTTGGATTGGACTTTTTTGGCGCAAAAGCTGGACGTCACTTATCTACGAGGTGCTTAGGTGTACCTCGAACCCTTTTTATTAGCATGTTTGCAGCCGTTTAGAAGCCAGAAAAAATGGGTATCGTATGTTTTTTTTTTCTATTTTTATTATTAGGTGCGTGCCTTCGATGACCCGCGGCTTTGATTATATTTGGTGTGTGTATCTAAATCATAAAGAACGGCACGTGACCACAAAGAGGAGAGGGAGCGCGACTCAAACCGGTCAGTTCTCGATCGGTGGTTTTCGAGCGGAAAGAGAACAAATTTTGAGCCGGAAATTGTGTTCTAGGTAGTTGGGCTCTTATATGACATGTAGAAATAAACCCCTTGGCGAGCGTAAATACCCTGTCAGTGTCCTTTTAAAGGGGCCCTGCAATCCTATTTAAGCGTCTACCTCTTTCGCGGTTTCCACGTCTCTTGAGGTTCGGGCAACCCAGCGGGCACGGAGAGAGTAACTAAATATCAATGCGTCCTATTTTAACCGGACGACGCGGAAACCTCTTCCCCCTACGGGGCGCCCAGTGGTGTCGAACGCGCGCGGCATGTGACGAAATCGTGACGCTGTTAGTCCTGGTCAGCCAAGGAGAGAGAGCTGCCCCGTTCCCGGGCAGCTCTCTCTCCTCGGCCTCACCTCCTTTCCCCGTCTTCCCCTCCCTCCCCACATTCCTCAGTCACCGCGGAAAGGGGAATCCTCTGGCGCGGGAAAAGGGGGGACAGGGGACCAAGGACGTTATGAAGGAGGTCATTTTTTGCTTGTTTTTGTCATTTCAATATGCCTATAACTTTTAAAATAAAGCGAATTTCGAGAAAAGAAAAAGTTCACTAAGTTACTACGTTCAGTGCGCTCAGGTTCGGTGCAAATTAAAAAAAAAACAGTAAAAAAGTCGTTGCAGGGCCCCATTGGACATTCCGTCCAGGTTGGATCTATCCTCTTGAATATTTCGTCTCGCCTGTCATGCAATATTTGTTAGATATTTAGGCTAGTTGAATGTTCAGTCTTTGTTGGACATTCAGGCCACAAACGTGGATTCGAATCCACGTTCTCGGCGACAATGCGCTTGCGACCTGAATGTCCAACGAGACTGTACATATAACGAGCTTGAATACCCAGCAGATCACGTGACAGGTGGGATGGAATATTCATTGAGACAGAAGGATCAATCGAGTCTGAATCTGAACAGTGTATTTTCTCGCTCCTTAGGCACCAGCCCACTGTTTACAAGCACCGACACTGACCAGCACCATATGTGAACAATGCGCGCGAGCAAGAACTTGATTTGCAGGACGGGGGGTTTGTAAGCGTGCGCGTGCAGGGTATGCCGTAAACAACACGCGTTGTTCCATCTGTTTTCAAATTTAATTAATAATATATATATATTTAGGCTTAGGTATGGTGCCTGGAAGGCGTCACCAACTGGCGTGTTTAGCGTCCCATCTCGCCCATGTTCCCAAGGAGTGTTTCCGAAGTGGCAAGAAATGACGTAACGGAAACCGGAGTGCATGTCATTCTGTCGGATGTCGCGATCGTGGCGGTTGGACGTAGAAATATTGTCGAAAAGCACGAATGAACCCAGGTGTCGCTGTTGTCGCGGCGTCCCCCCTCCTGGCTGCTAATGTCGATCGATGCCGAGTATTGGGCGAGTTGGTAGTGAAACTTTGAGAACATGGTAGCGCTTTTTCGACACTGACGAGAGGGGAGAACGGGACAACACAATGCGCTGACTTCCATTGTCCATTATTCGGACAAACGTAAGTATAAATACTCTGCGCCATCGCGGTACTCAACCAACACCCTGCACTGCTGCTGTTCGCAAGAACTAGGTCTCTTTGTCCACCACGTCAATCGAAGCTACGCTGACTCACCGATCCCCGTAACATTCTATCGGTTCTGCCTCTATGATTTCCCGTAACGTTCGATTTATCCTCGTGTCTACCGATGATCGGGCATGACTTGAACTCGGGTGAACTGCCAAGCTGGTGTGCGACCTGCAGCGGAACAGGCGTCCGCCACAATAACCCCCGCTCCTGTGACACCGTGGTTCGCAACCGGCCACAACATTACACTTCTATAGCGTCATTAGGCGGAAATCGAGGGACCTGTCGGAGACCCGTTCCAGGCACCGAAGTTTAGGTTTAGGTTTAGGATCCGGTTGAGGTGTTGACAACAGGCTAGTCCTGTCTTTGAGCTCTTCTAACGTTTCGGAAAAGAAAAAAAAAACTATTTTTATAAAGTTTGGTTTGTTCTTTTTGTTTTATTGTTGAAATTACAATAATAATAATAATAATAAAGTTTATTTGCATCAAAGAGTGCATGACGCTGGAGACCTGCACAAAAACGTTGTCACGTTGACTGCTTGCCAAAACAGAAGGCCCCCCCACTGGTCGATTCACAGCATGGATGACTCACATAATAAATGAAATACGCAGATAGTCACGGTATTATAGTAAGTTACAGGTCAAGAAGGTAGCAGCTAATGCCCCTCAAAGGGATTCATATATCCCTCCGCCACCTCCGCATCCAATAGCGTCCCTTCGTTTCCGTGACGTGGCCAACGCGGGAGAGGGTTTCGCCTTCCTGTAAATATTTGCTTTATCTTTCGACTTGTGGAAGCCACGAGAGGAAGATTAGAGTTTTCCCCCTCCGATGGAAACAAATACGACTTTGGGGGGTTAGGTTCCCCCTCTGATGGATACAAAGGCCACTTTTAGGGGCTCGGTTCTCTCTCCGAAGAATACAACGCTTTTCCAACTTTTTCCTGTTTAGCTTTCCTCCTCAACTCACAAATCGCGCATTCTACCAAACAGTTCAAGAAGACGGAAAGAGGGGAGGCCCCTCTTGCTCGGAATCTGGTTTGTGTACCCGGACAGAGCCATTGTCCCCCTAGAAAATTAGCCCGTCGCTCAAAATTCAGACAAAAGTTTCTTTCCCCAACCCGTTCACCCCTAAGCTGACAGTGCTGTGGAAGCTACGTGCTCGTTGGGCCAGCCACACTTGCCACGTGATCACGCTCCTTCGCGCATACCCACGCGCAGAGAATGAGGTCAGGTGATGAAAGGGAGGCGGCTGATTGGTCCGGCAAGCGCGTAGCTTCCACAAGTTCCACCACAATGTCAGCTTAGGGGTGAAGGGAATAAGTGAGGTTCGGTTTCGTGTGACGTGCGTTTGGACCCGGTGACGCGCTTTGGGAACCGCGGATGTATCACAGTCAAAAGGCAGAGAGCTTACGAAGGGGAGGAGGTACGAAATAGTCCGCTGTGTTTTCAAATTTTCGCACTGAAAGTCAGGCTTTTGACTTTCTACCTTTTTTTTTTTGGCCCACTGAACGATGTGCTATTAGTAAAATCCCAATCTAAAATGATTTATCCCAACCCAAAATTCGTTTCATGGGCCCTTTAAAGGGGTACAGAAAGAAAAATTGAAATATTCAAATTTTGTTCGGAAATGAGTCAAGCATGACGGATGATAACCGTAAATGATAATCGCACGTTTGTATTTTGAACGATTGGCTATATTTTTTATTCCAAACGGTGCACTCGAGCAAGCGCTCGAAGAGAAGAGAGCAAACAGAAACAGAAAGAAAAGATTTCCCGCGTTCGTAACGTAGCAAGTCTAGCGTGGTTATGAGCTTTGCCATTGGTGGTGTTGTCATCGTTGTGGTGGTGTCAATAGGCAGTTTTCGTAGACCGCGTTTCTCCCTCCGCTAAGCCCTCCGCAACGAAGAAGCCGCTACTGCGCCTGCGCGCCGATGGCCTTGGCTGTAAAGTTCTGGGTATCGTAGCGGGTTGCGGAGAGCGTTGCGGGACGGCGAAAACGATCATGGCGAATTCCACTGGTCGTTTTGGAGCACGCCGGGATCGACTTTTCTGGAGCGATCCTATTTCACTGGGCGATCGGGATCGAGACGGACGTGTTCCACTGGTCGTTTTGGATTAGCTCCCGCTTCAACCGGAAACCAGCCGGCCAGCCCTCGGCGCACACACGTGACTTCCTTTCTCGCGGGGCATCTCGCCTGATCTCACCCATCCAAGGTTGCCAGGTTGGGCTATTAATAGCCAAATTGGGCTACTTTGTCATGCATTTGGCGTCGAAATTTGGCGGTTGGCTATGTGGCTATTTTTGGGCTATTTCAAACCCTAACGCGGCACTTTTTTTTTTCTTTTTTGCTTGGTTTAGAATATATGTACAAAAGACACTTCAGCATGGACACGAAGCGACAGTCCACCCTTTCTGGACTCCCGCTTTCAGGAATTTTCTGCGTGAAGATTCGTGGGCGTGATGCCAGAACCTATTATCTAAAGTGAGCTACCGTGACCTAGATTCAGCTCCGACGACATCGCTTTTGTATTAATTGTGGCTCATTTTATGCTCCCAAGTTCTTTCTGCTTCCTACTGGCGTTCCTTATTTCCTCGAGTTTCCCACCATCCTCCTACAGGAGGCACCTTATCCGAGGAAAAATTATACTAAAGGCAGCTCAAAACATCCTGCAGAATTTGATGTCGCCTGATAACGCGTGCTGTACCAGATGTATCGAAGGAGGCTTTTCCGCGAAACGTGGAAGTTTCTTTAAGCACAATGAGCCATAACAAAAGACAACAGATTTAGGACAATGAATATTCCGAACAAGGCAAGATCGATGAGCAGGAGCAGCCCTGTTTTCGTTGCTACCCGAGCTTGCCATCGCGCTCCCGATACTGCCCACGTCGAATGCCGCCGTGGAGAGAGTATTTAGTCACGTGTCCCTGACAAAGTCAGGGCTAAGGAAGAACATGTCTCTTCAAAACGACCTCTATGTAACGTTTTCTTTCCTTGGTTAAGGACCAGTGCTGTAAGGACATGAACCCTACTGAAGAAGTTTTTGCCCGTTTTAACGCGGAAACCATGTATGAGGCGAGTAAGCCGGGCACGAGCTAGTGCATCATAACTATGTTAGTGTAAAAACGCGCGTGGAATTTTTTTTTACGTTTGTGTTTGAAATAAAACGTTCAATACATTTCAAGATGTCGTAGATCTTGCAAACTGCTTCTAAACCCCAGATATGTGGACGCAGTGCCTTCGAATTGAGCTCGCACATTCCAGCGCACAATATTTTGGGCTCTCCAGAATATGGCTACTTTTGGGCTACATAAATCTCTTGCCTTTGGCTACTTTTGGACTGCATAAATCTCTTGCATTTGGCTACTTTTGGGCTACACCGTCTGGCATTTGGCGGTTTAAGCTAGAAACTACCTGGCAACCCTGCGCCCATCTCGCCTCAGAAGAATTCGTAATGGCCGCTCGGGAGGTGCCGCCTGTACCGCCCGCCTTACAGCTACTGCTGCTTGACGACAGTTCGTCGTCAAGTTGCTCGAGCAGCTTCCGGCATTCGGGCAATCTTTGCTAGAAGGTCCTTAGCCATTCCTGCCGCTCGTGCGTCAAACACGTGTTAGCGCCGCGTTTGCGAAAACGTCTTCGAAACGACCGCGGCGGCCGCGGAAAGGGGATTCCCGGGCAGGTGAATGACGGGAAGGCATCCGCCGATCCCGGAGCAGTGGTCATATTCCACTGGGGATCCGTAGGCGGCGCGACCCCGTTCGGATCGTGTGCTCCATTCCGGATCTGGTCAACTGATCCCGGCGCGCTCCAAAATGCCAAGTGGAATTCGTCATACGAAAACTCCCTAATAGCGTCAACGCGTTACAACCGAGCAGTTCGAAGTACACGTGGGGTGACGAGCGTGTGGCTGGCCCAAGGAGCACGTACCTTCCCCAGCACTGTCAGCTTAGGGCTGAACGGGAAGGAGAAAGCAACTTTTGTCCGAGTTTTGATCGACGGGCTAATCTTCTAGGGGGAGAATGGCTGTATTCGGGTGCACAAACGAGGGTCCGAGAAAGAGGGGAGTCCCTCCTTTCCGTCTTCTTGGACTGTTTGGTTCAATGCGCGATTTGTGAGTTGAGGAGGAAAGCTAAGAAGGAAAATGTTGAAATTCCAAAGAGCGGCGCTACACCAATGGAACTTGCTACGTCATGACTACGTAGCAAGTTCCCCAACGTTGCTAGATTACCTCCCAAATAGGGTGCGCATACATCCACCAGGTGCACATTGAGAGATCGTTTAATTCGCTTTAAAATTATTTTGCTTGTGCCTTTCAACGCAAGACTGGTGTTTTTGAGGTTATGCTGCAACATGCAACACATTAAAGCTAAAAAATGAGCGCTGGAATTTCGTTTCCCTACCCCTTTAAAAAGTGGGGGTCGGAGACAAGTTGGCATCACTCTGTAGCCAATATCTATTCATTGAAGCGGAACAAGGGGCGTTTCCAGTGAACTATTATTTTGACTGCGGATGGATTTGAAACGGGCGCATCACGCTTGTGGGAGGAGCTTCTCCTACCTTCTTGATTTGTAACCGACTATAGTAACAAGAATTATGCATAATAATGAGCACATGATGATTAAGAAAACTATAGCCTATTCACACGCAAAAATAGCAAAAACCACCAAAACTAAAGAACCTATAACGTCGACGGAAAACTTTTCATTCGCATAGAATAAGATAAACATAAAGGGATAAACTAACTGAAATTCCAGAAATCAAGATATCAGTTTCTTTAGGAAAGATAAAAGTTCAAGGCATGCTGAAAATGCTACGTAGTTCCTTAAGATGAATATGTTCTAGTAGAATGTTTTGCCATATAAATTATTTAGTAATCAGGCTTTTCATCCTTACCGTTGAAGGTAAATAAAGATGTATATCCACCCAAACACGAGCCCAAGATTTCAAATGATGTATCCCACTATTATTCGCGAGAATTGTTTCAAAGTTGCTCCGCTGTTTTTCTCAGCGGTCCCATGCAAAGTCACATAATAAATTGTTTCGCAGTAAAGGCCCTCGGCCCATCTTGTAGCTAAAACTCATTGTTGTCACTTATCTTTATCAGTCGGGGGAATGAAAAGTGGGTACTCTAAGCGTAGCGTATGGCTCTAATCAACGCTACCTAGAAGACAAGGTCTGCGTCTTGGTCCCCCAAACGTCCTCACACTTAGACCTACACAGCGCACACTAGCTCCCGTCAGTGTCGCCGACAGCGCGTCCTGCAGCTTCTCACAGAGAGCAATATTTTTTCAATGCGCAGTCCCTCTTTATAAGTGCTTGCTTTTGAAATTATTTCTTATTTTTATCGCTGGGGGCTGGGATTTCGGACACTGGTCTATATGCATACTTAACATTCCATTTTTGTGCCAACTCGCAGTTCATGAAGGTGTCCAGTCTCCACTACCAGCTTACGAAACCTTTCGTTTTGACGTGGAGCCGCTGATCGCCGTGTGGACCAGCGACCAGGCCTCCTCGGCTGCCAGGACCACGTGCGGCCTCGGCATTATAAATAAACATTTGCGGAGCATTAAGGGGAAAAAATGTGTTTACCTAATGTCACTGACATATTTTTGTTAATAATTTAGTTGGTCGTGTTTACGGTGCTATCCTTTTTTATATAAATACACACGATTGTTGTTTAATTAAGGCCTCGCTTACATTCCCACATTGCTTTCGCTGGATTTATGTGCACACGACTGTGGCCATATTTGGACTTGTGCTTTCAGTTGGACACTCGGCGAGAAAGTGGACGATCTTGCCGTCTTTCTGGCCAAGCGTACAATTTAGAGCCCCTGCACTCATTGTGGCGGCACCCCTTGTGTCCCACAAAGGACCCCCTGGCCTGTATATAATAATAATTATTATTTTTTTATATTCTTATACTTAATAGCCCCCATTTACCGCACAACTCGCCTCTTCGAGTTATAAACTACTTTCTTTTTTTTTCTGATACAAGCGATTTTACTAATAATTACAGCTCTTAAAGTCATTTTATTTTCTCCTGATACATGTATGGGCAATAAAAGTACCATACTAAACGTGAAAGTGTATGGCAAAAGGGGCTCCAAAGATTGATTAAATTTATTTACAAGTTTACTACATCGGCTGTTACGCAGACTTATTTGTTTAGGACTCAGGAGTATGAACGTGCAACTGGTTTTTCAAGCGTAAAACTGTACAAACTATGAAACACCAGCGAACTGTTCTTTTATTGAGCAAGTCATGCGGGGAATTATACGCAGTTTTTTTATATGTGTGTGTGTGTGCGCGCGCGTGTGTGCGCGCGTGCGTGTGTGTGTGTGTGTGTGTGTGTGTGTGTGTGTGTTGTATTTGTTTGTTTATGTGTTTTAAGATTAACATATTTGTTTTAAGGAATCCACGAAAGCCACACTTATGCGGTTTGTGCAGGTGAGTTATACGGCCCGGGGGGACATCCTATAGAGGGCTAAGCGTAACAATCATTCGGCTAATTCAGTAAAATATGTTAATTAACTTTTAATTACATTTTGTTTCAATTAGAAACATGCTGAGCGTCATCAGAAACCACCAAATCAATTATTTTTTTATAGATACTTTTAGCGCGTAGGAAGCATAGTACGGTAAATGTACCACCCGTGCAACAGGTACAAGGGTGGAGCTACGATAAGAGACGGAAAAATCGCGCGTGCGCCTTATCGCACCGGTTCTACAACTCGCCTGCACATACTACATAATTGTAGCGTTCACGGCTTTCTTCAAACAAATCTGTTAAAGGGGCCCTGCAATCATATTTAAGCGACTACCTTTTTTGCGGTTTCCACGTCCCTCAAGGTTCGGGCAAGCCAGCGGGCACGGAGAGAGTAGCTAAATATCAGTGCGTCATATTTTAACCGAACGACGCGGAAACAACCTCCACCTACGGGGGCGACCCGGGGTGCCGAAAGCGCGTGAAATGTGACGTCTTTGGTCCTGGGCTTACTACTGGTCAGAGCCGCTAAAAGCTTCTTTTTAGTCGAAATACAAAATATAAGTGGCGCGAACCGTTTCAATTATTTATAAAATTAGTTTTTGTTCAGTATTTTGGATCAGAAAAGAAACAAATGCAGCTTATGAAGTACGAAAACAAGAAATGACCCGTCGACATAGCCCCACCAAGCGGTGGAAAAGGCGGCGCATACTAGAAAGGGGTAGTGGGATCAGGCGCCGACGCGGAAAGGTCCCGGATGTACGCGGCGGCGCTGCGGTCATATCGACTGGAGGATCCGACCGGTTCCGAGCGTTCCCAAGGCCTTCGGCGAGCAGCTTTGGCTTGCGGTTTGGCTCTTTGGCGGTATGGCAGCGTGAAGCGGCTCCCGTTCTGAACTGATCTTTACCCCGTGTTTGCTGTTGTTTGTGGCCAATGAAGTGTCATGCGGGATCAGTGTTTACTCGCGCAGCAAATACAATGCGAGCCGCCCTGGCTGCCCGCTTCATACAGCCTAGCCAGAACATGCTTTAGTGGCGCCCTCTCGAGCCGTCGACACGGAGTGCGGCAGCCGTGACCGCTGGCTGAGCTCACTACCCCTCCTCTGGTTCACGGCCACTCAAGCAACCAAGGACGTCATGAAGGAGGTTATTTTTTGCGTGTTTTTGTAATTTAAATTTGCATATAACTTTTCAAATAAAGTGAAATTTGAGGAAAGGAAAGTTTAATTAAGTTACTACGTTCAGTGCGCTCAGGTTCGGTGCAAATTAAAAACCAGTAAAAAAAGTCCTTGCAGGGCCCTTTCAGCTTAAAAAAAAACACCCTGTATATTTAAATTTTAGGCAGAAGGTATCTGGACCATAGACACACGTTCCTTCATCACACCTGCTAGAACAGAGGTTTGGGACTTAAACATTACGAAGTTTAACAGCGTCCACTGGTAAAGAAAAATACTGTAACTGAAACAATTCCACTTTTACAATAAGAGAAAGAGAGAATCTCTTTATTAGGACAGGACTGAGGATGAAGGAGGGGTAAAAAGGGGATTGAAAAGCGACAGGACTAGAAAAGAGACATTGGGCGAAATTGGCATAGAGTTCAGGATAATTGGGGCAGGAGGGGTCAAAACGGAAACGGCACAAATAAAGTTTTGAGGGAAGCGTCCCACTATGATGGTCTTAACTTCATCACACCTGCTAGAACAGAGGTTTGGGACTTAAACATTACGAAGTTTAACAGCGTCCACTGGTAAAGAAAAATACTGTAACTGAAACAATTCCACTTTTACAATAAGAGAAAGAGAGAATCTCTTTATTAGGACAGGACTGAGGATGAAGGAGGGGTAAAAAGGGGATTGAAAAGCGACAGGACTAGAAAAGAGACATTGGGCGAAATTGGCATAGAGTTCAGGATAATTGGGGCAGGAGGGGTCAAAACGGAAACGGCACAAATAAAGTTTTGAGGGAAGCGTCCCACTATGATGGTCTTAACTTCATCACACCTGCTAGAACAGAGGTTTGGGACTTAAACATTACGAAGTTTAACAGCGTCCACTGGTAAAGAAAAATACTGTAACTGAAACAATTCCACTTTTACAATAAGAGAAAGAGAGAATCTCTTTATTAGGACAGGACTGAGGATGAAGGAGGGGTAAAAAGGGGATTGAAAAGCGACAGGACTAGAAAAGAGACATTGGGCGAAATTGGCATAGAGTTCAGGATAATTGGGGCAGGAGGGGTCAAAACGGAAACGGCACAAATAAAGTTTTGAGGGAAGCGTCCCACTATGATGGTCTTAACTTCATCACACCTGCTAGAACAGAGGTTTGGGACTTAAACATTACGAAGTTTAACAGCGTCCACTGGTAAAGAAAAATACTGTAACTGAAACAATTCCACTTTTACAATAAGAGAAAGAGAGAATCTCTTTATTAGGACAGGACTGAGGATGAAGGAGGGGTAAAAAGGGGATTGAAAAGCGACAGGACTAGAAAAGAGACATTGGGCGAAATTGGCATAGAGTTCAGGATAATTGGGGCAGGAGGGGTCAAAACGGAAACGGCACAAATAAAGTTTTGAGGGAAGCGTCCCACTATGATGGTCTTAACTTCATCACACCTGCTAGAACAGAGGTTTGGGACTTAAACATTACGAAGTTTAACAGCGTCCACTGGTAAAGAAAAATACTGTAACTGAAACAATTCCACTTTTACAATAAGAGAAAGAGAGAATCTCTTTATTAGGACAGGACTGAGGATGAAGGAGGGGTAAAAAGGGGATTGAAAAGCGACAGGACTAGAAAAGAGACATTGGGCGAAATTGGCATAGAGTTCAGGATAATTGGGGCAGGAGGGGTCAAAACGGAAACGGCACAAATAAAGTTTTGAGGGAAGCGTCCCACTATGATGGTCTTAACTTCATCACACCTGCTAGAACAGAGGTTTGGGACTTAAACATTACGAAGTTTAACAGCGTCCACTGGTAAAGAAAAATACTGTAACTGAAACAATTCCACTTTTACAATAAGAGAAAGAGAGAATCTCTTTATTAGGACAGGACTGAGGATGAAGGAGGGGTAAAAAGGGGATTGAAAAGCGACAGGACTAGAAAAGAGACATTGGGCGAAATTGGCATAGAGTTCAGGATAATTGGGGCAGGAGGGGTCAAAACGGAAACGGCACAAATAAAGTTTTGAGGGAAGCGTCCCACTATGATGGTCTTAACTTCATCACACCTGCTAGAACAGAGGTTTGGGACTTAAACATTACGAAGTTTAACAGCGTCCACTGGTAAAGAAAAATACTGTAACTGAAACAATTCCACTTTTACAATAAGAGAAAGAGAGAATCTCTTTATTAGGACAGGACTGAGGATGAAGGAGGGGTAAAAAGGGGATTGAAAAGCGACAGGACTAGAAAAGAGACATTGGGCGAAATTGGCATAGAGTTCAGGATAATTGGGGCAGGAGGGGTCAAAACGGAAACGGCACAAATAAAGTTTTGAGGGAAGCGTCCCACTATGATGGTCTTAACTTCATCACACCTGCTAGAACAGAGGTTTGGGACTTAAACATTACGAAGTTTAACAGCGTCCACTGGTAAAGAAAAATACTGTAACTGAAACAATTCCACTTTTACAATAAGAGAAAGAGAGAATCTCTTTATTAGGACAGGACTGAGGATGAAGGAGGGGTAAAAAGGGGATTGAAAAGCGACAGGACTAGAAAAGAGACATTGGGCGAAATTGGCATAGAGTTCAGGATAATTGGGGCAGGAGGGGTCAAAACGGAAACGGCACAAATAAAGTTTTGAGGGAAGCGTCCCACTATGATGGTCTTAACTTCATCACACCTGCTAGAACAGAGGTTTGGGACTTAAACATTACGAAGTTTAACAGCGTCCACTGGTAAAGAAAAATACTGTAACTGAAACAATTCCACTTTTACAATAAGAGAAAGAGAGAATCTCTTTATTAGGACAGGACTGAGGATGAAGGAGGGGTAAAAAGGGGATTGAAAAGCGACAGGACTAGAAAAGAGACATTGGGCGAAATTGGCATAGAGTTCAGGATAATTGGGGCAGGAGGGGTCAAAACGGAAACGGCACAAATAAAGTTTTGAGGGAAGCGTCCCACTATGATGGTCTTAACTTCATCACACCTGCTAGAACAGAGGTTTGGGACTTAAACATTACGAAGTTTAACAGCGTCCACTGGTAAAGAAAAATACTGTAACTGAAACAATTCCACTTTTACAATAAGAGAAAGAGAGAATCTCTTTATTAGGACAGGACTGAGGATGAAGGAGGGGTAAAAAGGGGATTGAAAAGCGACAGGACTAGAAAAGAGACATTGGGCGAAATTGGCATAGAGTTCAGGATAATTGGGGCAGGAGGGGTCAAAACGGAAACGGCACAAATAAAGTTTTGAGGGAAGCGTCCCACTATGATGGTCTTAACTTCATCACACCTGCTAGAACAGAGGTTTGGGACTTAAACATTACGAAGTTTAACAGCGTCCACTGGTAAAGAAAAATACTGTAACTGAAACAATTCCACTTTTACAATAAGAGAAAGAGAGAATCTCTTTATTAGGACAGGACTGAGGATGAAGGAGGGGTAAAAAGGGGATTGAAAAGCGACAGGACTAGAAAAGAGACATTGGGCGAAATTGGCATAGAGTTCAGGATAATTGGGGCAGGAGGGGTCAAAACGGAAACGGCACAAATAAAGTTTTGAGGGAAGCGTCCCACTATGATGGTCTTAACTTCATCACACCTGCTAGAACAGAGGTTTGGGACTTAAACATTACGAAGTTTAACAGCGTCCACTGGTAAAGAAAAATACTGTAACTGAAACAATTCCACTTTTACAATAAGAGAAAGAGAGAATCTCTTTATTAGGACAGGACTGAGGATGAAGGAGGGGTAAAAAGGGGATTGAAAAGCGACAGGACTAGAAAAGAGACATTGGGCGAAATTGGCATAGAGTTCAGGATAATTGGGGCAGGAGGGGTCAAAACGGAAACGGCACAAATAAAGTTTTGAGGGAAGCGTCCCACTATGATGGTCTTAACTTCATCACACCTGCTAGAACAGAGGTTTGGGACTTAAACATTACGAAGTTTAACAGCGTCCACTGGTAAAGAAAAATACTGTAACTGAAACAATTCCACTTTTACAATAAGAGAAAGAGAGAATCTCTTTATTAGGACAGGACTGAGGATGAAGGAGGGGTAAAAAGGGGATTGAAAAGCGACAGGACTAGAAAAGAGACATTGGGCGAAATTGGCATAGAGTTCAGGATAATTGGGGCAGGAGGGGTCAAAACGGAAACGGCACAAATAAAGTTTTGAGGGAAGCGTCCCACTATGATGGTCTTAACTTCATCACACCTGCTAGAACAGAGGTTTGGGACTTAAACATTACGAAGTTTAACAGCGTCCACTGGTAAAGAAAAATACTGTAACTGAAACAATTCCACTTTTACAATAAGAGAAAGAGAGAATCTCTTTATTAGGACAGGACTGAGGATGAAGGAGGGGTAAAAAGGGGATTGAAAAGCGACAGGACTAGAAAAGAGACATTGGGCGAAATTGGCATAGAGTTCAGGATAATTGGGGCAGGAGGGGTCAAAACGGAAACGGCACAAATAAAGTTTTGAGGGAAGCGTCCCACTATGATGGTCTTAACTTCATCACACCTGCTAGAACAGAGGTTTGGGACTTAAACATTACGAAGTTTAACAGCGTCCACTGGTAAAGAAAAATACTGTAACTGAAACAATTCCACTTTTACAATAAGAGAAAGAGAGAATCTCTTTATTAGGACAGGACTGAGGATGAAGGAGGGGTAAAAAGGGGATTGAAAAGCGACAGGACTAGAAAAGAGACATTGGGCGAAATTGGCATAGAGTTCAGGATAATTGGGGCAGGAGGGGTCAAAACGGAAACGGCACAAATAAAGTTTTGAGGGAAGCGTCCCACTATGATGGTCTTAACTTCATCACACCTGCTAGAACAGAGGTTTGGGACTTAAACATTACGAAGTTTAACAGCGTCCACTGGTAAAGAAAAATACTGTAACTGAAACAATTCCACTTTTACAATAAGAGAAAGAGAGAATCTCTTTATTAGGACAGGACTGAGGATGAAGGAGGGGTAAAAAGGGGATTGAAAAGCGACAGGACTAGAAAAGAGACATTGGGCGAAATTGGCATAGAGTTCAGGATAATTGGGGCAGGAGGGGTCAAAACGGAAACGGCACAAATAAAGTTTTGAGGGAAGCGTCCCACTATGATGGTCTTAACTTCATCACACCTGCTAGAACAGAGGTTTGGGACTTAAACATTACGAAGTTTAACAGCGTCCACTGGTAAAGAAAAATACTGTAACTGAAACAATTCCACTTTTACAATAAGAGAAAGAGAGAATCTCTTTATTAGGACAGGACTGAGGATGAAGGAGGGGTAAAAAGGGGATTGAAAAGCGACAGGACTAGAAAAGAGACATTGGGCGAAATTGGCATAGAGTTCAGGATAATTGGGGCAGGAGGGGTCAAAACGGAAACGGCACAAATAAAGTTTTGAGGGAAGCGTCCCACTATGATGGTCTTAACTTCATCACACCTGCTAGAACAGAGGTTTGGGACTTAAACATTACGAAGTTTAACAGCGTCCACTGGTAAAGAAAAATACTGTAACTGAAACAATTCCACTTTTACAATAAGAGAAAGAGAGAATCTCTTTATTAGGACAGGACTGAGGATGAAGGAGGGGTAAAAAGGGGATTGAAAAGCGACAGGACTAGAAAAGAGACATTGGGCGAAATTGGCATAGAGTTCAGGATAATTGGGGCAGGAGGGGTCAAAACGGAAACGGCACAAATAAAGTTTTGAGGGAAGCGTCCCACTATGATGGTCTTAACTTCATCACACCTGCTAGAACAGAGGTTTGGGACTTAAACATTACGAAGTTTAACAGCGTCCACTGGTAAAGAAAAATACTGTAACTGAAACAATTCCACTTTTACAATAAGAGAAAGAGAGAATCTCTTTATTAGGACAGGACTGAGGATGAAGGAGGGGTAAAAAGGGGATTGAAAAGCGACAGGACTAGAAAAGAGACATTGGGCGAAATTGGCATAGAGTTCAGGATAATTGGGGCAGGAGGGGTCAAAACGGAAACGGCACAAATAAAGTTTTGAGGGAAGCGTCCCACTATGATGGTCTTAACTTCATCACACCTGCTAGAACAGAGGTTTGGGACTTAAACATTACGAAGTTTAACAGCGTCCACTGGTAAAGAAAAATACTGTAACTGAAACAATTCCACTTTTACAATAAGAGAAAGAGAGAATCTCTTTATTAGGACAGGACTGAGGATGAAGGAGGGGTAAAAAGGGGATTGAAAAGCGACAGGACTAGAAAAGAGACATTGGGCGAAATTGGCATAGAGTTCAGGATAATTGGGGCAGGAGGGGTCAAAACGGAAACGGCACAAATAAAGTTTTGAGGGAAGCGTCCCACTATGATGGTCTTAACTTCATCACACCTGCTAGAACAGAGGTTTGGGACTTAAACATTACGAAGTTTAACAGCGTCCACTGGTAAAGAAAAATACTGTAACTGAAACAATTCCACTTTTACAATAAGAGAAAGAGAGAATCTCTTTATTAGGACAGGACTGAGGATGAAGGAGGGGTAAAAAGGGGATTGAAAAGCGACAGGACTAGAAAAGAGACATTGGGCGAAATTGGCATAGAGTTCAGGATAATTGGGGCAGGAGGGGTCAAAACGGAAACGGCACAATAAAGTTTTGAGGGAAGCGTCCCACTATGATGGTCTTAACTTCATCACACCTGCTAGAACAGAGGTTTGGGACTTAAACATTACGAAGTTTAACAGCGTCCACTGGTAAAGAAAAATACTGTAACTGAAACAATTCCAC
>JABSTQ010007437.1:0-33730 GCA_013358835.2 Ixodes persulcatus
ACATTATTTGGCCCAAAGAACTGTGCTCCCTGGGTTTGATCCCCTTTTCGGGACGTTTGACATTTTGTTCTGTGTTCTCGATATGTCTTGTTATCCCTAATCCGCTCATGTGCCTTGAGTTTACCCTGTTTTTCTCCCCAGCACTGGCCTTCGTGGAGGCTTGTCAATGCCTCTTTCAGTGGCTCGGCATCTGGGGAAGACAAGAGGAGGTCGACAATGCCGGATGTAATCTGGCGCGTTTTTCAAGGCGTCGATAGAAAGGGCATCGCATAAACAGGTAGCATCACGGTACACTTTTACGTAACTTCTATAAGGGTACATATGTGATCATTGACTCGTGCCGAGCTTAAAAGGGCAGCAAGCAAGCAATTTCGCGAAGCAAAATTTAAACTCATGCCAGCTCCCAGCTTGGTTCAAGTAAGCGTCGATGTCTTGTATGTTCTTGCGGATGAGGAGACATTTGGCCAGCGTACTGCTTCTACTACAGACACTGACAACCTTACGAAATTCGAGCGGTAGCAAGATTTGAGCATCTCATTATAACACAACAGCCAATGTGATTGCAACATCAGCCGATTTGAACGCCGAGCAATCGAATCACGATGCAAAAATAGTGATCATAATAGAACACGGCCTTCTTTTTTAAGTTTGTTAGTGAAGCTTTAATCTCGGGATGGGAAGGTACACTGCATGACACAATTTAGTGCGAACCAACGAGGTACAGGGGTTAAGAGCGATACACTGCTATCCCGTTCACCAGACAGAAGTGACCTCCACTTGGCTGCCGCCATGTTGTACTATTGTGACCACTAGACACCTGACCGTACCAAATCATGAGGCTTTTACGCAAACCTGAGCCGAGATTTGTATTGCGATCGCTGTAAAAACATCATAAACTATTTGTTAAATACAGTTAGCCCCAGTGATCAGTGTCTAGCTCCGATAAAAACCCAAATACAGCACCGCTGCTGACGGTATCTAGCGGAGGCATTGCGAAGCTGCCAGAGCTTTTGTCGTAAAAGCACATCTTGGACTTAAAACAAACGAAACATAACTTATCTCGTCGGTACTGTTATTAAAGATCCATACGCAATTATATGTAAGCGGTACTTCGTTAAAATCTAGACGTAAAACTATAAGGTCACGTGTCTAGCGGTCAAAAATGTGCAAGATAGCGGCGGCCAATCGGGGGTCACTTTCAGCTGCCAGTTTATCTCAGGCCCTCTAGCTCGTTGGTGCCAACACACCCTTGACGCTTTATCCCATTTTTGTTCAGAAAGAAAATTGAAGAACACCGAAGGATCGAGAGAAGGAGATGAGAGCGCGCGACGACGTCAAAGCGACGAGTTCTGACAAGTTCCAGAACTCGGCGGAGATTAAAACTTTGAACCCGATTAATCGCCACCCTTTAAGAAATTAATTAATCGATAAATCGGCCTCGTTTGTTTCCATATGATACGTAAAGCGTAATAGCGCAATATAATACTTTTATTTTAAATCAGCCTCACTGTCTAATTGAGAAGAGTTTAACGACGCTCATGCTCACAAATTATGACTTCAGCTGCATGGGGAAAAAGGTTTGTTGATATTCTCTGGCAAAAGCGACCTCCCTTGATTGTTCACAATGATCTCTGCTGAGCTAAACGAGCGCTCGAACGGCGTGTAAATGGCCGGGACACGTGTAACCTTCAGCATTTGTCCGAAGTTACAAGTCTTGCCCAGGGGCGGATGCACGAATTTCCTGAGGGGGGGGGGGGGGGGGGGGGTCAGGTGTTGGTCAGCGTACTATATGTTTAGGAACCCCCTCTCCTTCGTTTTACGCCCTAAATTTTACCCATGCAGAAATCAAGAGGGGGGTCACGACATCCGGACCCCCCCCTCTAAATCCGCCCCTGGTCTTGCCCTTACAGTTTATTTGCGCTATAAACTTTCATTTTAAGTTTGCCCTTCATACATGTGTACTCATCCACGTCTGCGTGTTGAAAGCGATGAATTTCTTCTTTTTTTTTTGTTCGTCAAAGTCTGAGCTATTATCCGGTTAAAACAATAATCAGGAAGGTAAAACAGTAATCAACGAATCGGTAGGATAATCGATCAATTGCCTAACAACACCACCTATACTCTATTTCATACATAGTATACAACGCTCTCAAAACTATTCGCGGGAGTACGTGGATTGATCTATGGTTTCGTTCGCGCGGGAACGTGTGCAAGGGATTTGCGAACATCTGAAAAGAAAGTCATATTGACATTTTGAGAGTAGTTTCGGAGAATCCCCTGAGATAGTTGAGATAGTTCCAAACAAGGCGAAGGGCAATAAGTCGGCTTTCAAGAAAGCTCCGATAAAAAACCCAGCAACTGAAGAAGCACAAGAGGCGCCGGCGCCAGCAGGCGCTACACCGACACCAAACACAGCGTCATAAGCGGTGTAGAGACGGCAATCTGGCTCAAAGCTAGTTAGTTACATCACTGACACTAGAAAAAAGTACGACTGGCGAGATGCCAGCTGCTACGCAATATGAACCTCAGGCTATGACAGGTTCGACACCATGACGTATAAAAAGAAAAGGAAAAAAGCCCGTAGGAATCCAACACAACAAACTGCCGAAAAGGCAAAACCTTCACGGCGGTAGCAATACCAGCACAAAATCCGACTAAGGGAATCCCAAACCTCGATCAAGCCACTACTTCCCAGACTAGAAATTTACCCAGTGCATCTCATAAAAAAGGCCAATACAATTTCGATCCGCACGCTCTTGAAAGAGTTGGCTAAATCCCTTGAAGGGTCACTGAGGTCAGCATCGAAGGTCACGACAAGATTCCCGTAAAGGTATTCAAGATGTACAGGACTACACACTGCAAGGGTGTGATTATGACATATATCCAAAGAAAGAGGATCTACAAGACGACGTCCTCATACTGGAAATTAATTGAAATGTTCACGTGGTGGCCGCTCGAAGACTGGACAAGTCAAGCACTGGACAAGTCAAACACTGCGCGCCTCACGTTAGATGCAGAGGAGATACCCCGATCCGTCCTATACGGCATGAGGTACATGCGGGAATTTCCGTTAAAACCAAAAGCAGTCACCTGCGGGAACAGTCACCGCCTACGTCACGAACTCGACATTTTCCTGAATACGGCACTATGCCTACGTGCGGAACCGATTATCCGAAATCAGCTGACCCTACTCAGGGATTAAGCTGTCATGACACTACAGTAGCAGCCAGGGATATAAGAACCTCGGAACCGACCGCAAGTGCCCCAAATGACCGGAAAGTAACTAACACAGCGATCAGACGTCAAGATGTGAAGAGAACAAAAGATAGCACATAGAGACATCAAAACACCGGTTCCTCTTGCAGGGAACACATGGGCCGACCAGGTCAAGCAGGGCCTCTCGCCACCACCAACCTCCACCGCAAACGGCGGAAGCCCAAGCATTGCACAACATTTGCAATTTTACCAAGGCAGAGCTAGACAGGCTCAACATCACTGTTCAGTCGCTATAGGAGGAAAAAAGCAGTAGAGATAATACGCCATCCAACATCCAGGAGTCGCATCCAGTGGAGCTCCGGATGCGACTCCTGGACAAACCCAATGAGCGTCTTGATGTAATTCTGTCACAGGAAACTAACACTTCGAGCATACATTTTCTCGACTAAACACCCTAATCCATCCCCTTAATCAAGTATAAGAACCCAGGCTATGTAGCTTCGCCAGAAGAAATAGCTACATTCTACATAAGGAGCGACTGGCACCAACACCATTTCGATTTGACTTCATACTGCGATGAACAACAAGAGGTGCTAGCAGTCCGCACGACGGTTCAGCAAATAAATTAACCCCCTCTTTGTTTCCGTCTACTACTGTAAACGTAAAAGCAAGAATAAAACACGAAACCACAAATGTACTGCGCACTTCCACGATCCACACCCGCGAGAACAGAAACGCTACGGAGGAGACTTCAGCCCTCAAACACCCAAAGTGGGGCTAATCACATGCTTCACCAGGTGCAGAAGATATGAAGGGCTGTATGCACGCATTCCGCTTGCAATCGGCAAACAACAAAGGAACCAAGACGACAATAGGTAAAGCCGAGCAGGGCACCACACCAGACCTGAAGTGGACAACAAACAAATAAATAAAACATCAAAAATGAAAGTGCATCTCGGAACCATGGAGATGCGACCATTTTCCTATAATATTTTATTTTAGCTTCGCCCACGAGGAGGATCAAGTACAAGACAAAGACACGAGCGGCTAAGACCGCTAACATGAAAAAATTCAGAGACGCCTTAAAGAGAGACAACTTCGAAGGGTCCCGTATCAAAATCCTCTTCAACAGCGTTCTGCGAACAGCCATAATCAAAAGAAAACGTAGCAGAAGACGCTCCCAATTCTGGCCTTGCCCTACTCAAACTCTAGGCCAAACAATTGCAGGCGGTGCAGAAGTATCGTAAGGGGCGCAAAATCTTGCAAAGCAGGGGTGCTATTCTGGTCACAAACGGTCACGCTCCTGTTTCTGTTTCTGTTTCTGTTTCTATTGCACGAAGGGGAACAAGCTTTGGGCAGGATTCTAGGGCGTAGAAAATGGCGGCGATGCTTGTTGCGCAACGATGGCTCGACCAACGCGTAGAAGGACAGGTTTTCCACGAGCACCCGATTGCCTTCGCGATATGCGCCAACGTTAATCATACCCACGCGCTAGATTCGGCAAGGTAGAAAACGCGCGCTGAGCTCCGGGCATTGTTAGAGCTCGACTATTCTCATCACCGCAGTGGTTGTACAGTGTACTGTGGTTAAAACACGAGCCACTATCCGAGTGTCCGCGAGGACATTGGTTGTTACGAGCCGAAGTCGACTGCTCACAGTTTTTTCGTCCAATCCATGAGCTGCGCTTGACTGTCGTTAGGTGGGTGGCTTTGATCCCACATTTACGTCAGCACCTGGGTCGTTCCTTCTGCCCTTGTGGTATTTGTCCACGTTTTGTTTCATGGGGCGATGGTCCACCACCGCGTCGTCCTCCCACGGGGGTGGAGGGGTAGAGATCGCGGCATCTCTACCCCTCTACGTGCTGAAACGGAGGCTCCGATCGTTTTAAAGTTAGCTGCAACCGTTTAACATGTCTCCTCCTACAATATTTGATGCTACGATCGTGTATGGATACCTCCCCCTGCGTTCCAAAACAGTAAGTGTGTCGCTAACGCTGGCCATCGGGTATGCAGCAGACGCCGCCATCTTGTCCGCGCCTTTGGTGTATACTTCGTTTCACCTTATGTGGGAGCGTAGGCGAAGCTGGAAGCGGGAGCACGAAAGCTCCGTGCGTTCAGGCTTTGCTCGAGCACGTGAGCTGGGGAGAAACGCAAAGAGCGCTGGTCTCGCGCTTCTAGCTTTGGCTTCGCTCGCAGATAAGGTGAAACGAAGTATAGTAAATAGGTTGTAAAAAGTTTGTAACGGTCAGAAAAAGGTACGAATGGTGCATCTACTACCTTTTAACTAGCTATCGCGCGTTTGAGGTAGTAATAGTTGGTGAAAGGTAGTAACTTGTGTCGTGCTGTTATTGTGTTCCCGTGTTAGAGTCAGTTTCTCAATGTTGTTTAATTCTTCTACCCATAGCTCCTGACACGCCCTTTTGTATTTTGCCTAACTTGCATACTTCCTAACTTTTTAGTGTATATTTTTCTATTACCGCCGCCACTGCCCCTGTAGGGTGTCTGAGGATCATGTAAAGCTGATTAGTCATCTTTTTTCTTTGAACTCTCCCCTCCCCTTTTTGTTGAATGGGAAAAGTAACCTTGATTTGATTAACGGTCAGAAAAAGGTAGTAACTTGTGCAGTTACTAACTTTTTACTAGCATTTTTTTTAAAGTAGTGTTTTAGCAAGTGTCGCATGGAATTTGGAGTCTTCCAATGCCTTCTATCCCGCCCACACAGGAATTCGACCCTGCCTCGGAACGGAAAAAAGCCTCGCCCTCAGTTTGGCAGATGGTAATTCAGAACATCAACCCCGACAAAGCAACCATCAATATAATCGTGAATTGACGTCAAGAAAGCTTTTCCCGCAGTCCCACTCCCCTCAATTATTATCGAAGCAACAAGACCCGGAATCGGCAGAAGGCCTCTGAACTTTGTGAATAACTTTCTGGAAGAAAGAACGTTCTCAGTACACTGCGGCTCGCACGGCAGCAAACCGAAAGTCAATCGTTTAGGCGTCCCACAAGGCACCGTCAAATTAACTGACATTCTTTAATCTCGCTATTGCAGCCATGCTCCACGAACTTGCCAAGATCCCCATCTTGGGCTTCACTGTGTACTCGGATGACGAATCAATATGGAAATAAATATTGACAATTTTGCAAGGCAGCAAGACACTCCAAGCGGGCCTAGATATAATCGAAGCCCACTTATAGAGAGTAAAGATGCAAGCTTCTCCGGATAAAACCAACTACACCATAGTTGCCCCTAAAAGACAATGTATCACCAAGATTACGTAACAACTGAACCTCCATCTATCAGGCAGAAAAATTCAATTTTCCCGTCATTGAATATCATGGGGATTACAATAGAAGAAACGGGAATGTTAGACATCTGTCTTTAGCGTACACACAGACATTGAAAGCTCGGAGCAACGGAAGAGATTACCAGAACAATGGCCAACGAACTAGCCGTATCGCACATTTGCTACGAGGCTGAGCATCACCGGATCACAATGGCACGATGGCAGAATATCGAGGCCCTAAACAATCAAGCTGGAAGAATAATCACGGGGCTACCCAAGTTCTGCATCCTGGGAAAACGAAGGGAGTACGCCCAGCTTAACACGTTACATGAAACCGTCGTGGCTCGCACGGTCGTGCACGGGGAAAGACTCCAGCAAACGTGGCAAGGATGAAGGATCCTGAAGCTCTAACATCTACAGGGCACCTTCCCCAATTACCTGAACAACTCGCATCTTGGGAAGATCATGCAGAATTTACTGAAAATAAACATCAAAGACACATCAAGCGTGGGGAGAAATCGGACACGAGTTCTGCGTCAGTGCTCGGCTGGGCCTCATTTGCAATAAACGGGTCGAAGGACTCTCGATGTCAGGCTCAGGTCGAATGGCTGAGTTGGCGCCAGCAGTGATAACGTTTGGAAGGAGAGGGGGGGGGGGGGGGCGCAGGTATTCGTTATACCCGTTTTCACCTAAAAAACAAATCTTGTTTTACGGATTGTTCATACGTGGCGCGAAGTAAATCTTAGGAGATTTGGTTGTCGGAGGAAAAAAGCGATGCCTTTGGCGTTTGGAACGTGGACGTCTTGATAACATAACTTACATCTAATCTAAAATTCATCTACATATATCTTAATTACCCACATAAAGGAGAAAATTAGTATTGTTTCTCGAGGAGCTAGACTTGTTTTACTACGGTTCTTGAGCCGAAAACGGGCATGGGTGTTGTCGGATAAGTACACGTTCAGGCACCAAAAAGTTGAAGTGAATAAAAAAAGATTATTGCCTTGATCGAATCTAGTATTAAAGCGATTAGATTTCTGCAGATCTTCAGGTTACTTTGAGGTATGTCTCTGGCCGTTCATTTTTGCCCGATAAATTCAGCGGGGATAAAACCGTCACATGACTTGATGTCACGTGACCTACAGACTGTGTTTCCCCACCAGTTTTAGCGGAAAAATCTACGTCACGTGACCTCGTCCGATTCAGTTTCCCTTCTAAATTTACCGGGGAAAATGACGCCACATAACGTCACTTGACCTATACACAGAGTCAGTCTCCCCCCCTAGGTATTCGCGACTCCAGCAAAACGGACGCCACCAAGCGGGAAAACCGGGAACCAGCCGGACCAGGTCGCTCCGCGCCCCTCCGCGTCTCTGGTGGCTTTCGCGGCGGACACGTGTTGTCGGCGCGGTGGCGAACAATGTAATTTGACGAAAGTCCCAAAATTTCTTACGTTTGCCTGAGTGTTCATTAGTGTGGTGAAGCCTCAGAGATTGTTTCCTTCCATCATGTGTTTGAAAGCCCGTTCACTCCACAACACACGGTCGCGTGCTTTCGATTTCTCGGATGGGGAGGAATCACGGAAAAACGTTTTGATTTCTTGTCTGTCTCGAATCACATTCAAAGTGACGACTACTTGGTAACTGATCAGTGGTTTCTTTATAAGGATGTAGAACAGTGGACTAAGGACGACAGACGAGGTGTTTCACTGGAGGGAACACCAATGTTGCAGTCAAGTGAATGGGAAGGTTCGATAGCTGCTTTTCTTGAGTTTGGTTGTGTTCAATTAGCTTCAAGTTTGAGCCACCTACGCCGGTCGGTGCGTTGGCTATTCATCTTGACTGCTTTTCGCCAAAAAAGCCTCTGGACCACACTGAAGGAGTTCGGCTGATTTCGCAATTACTTGATTCAGGAAAACCTGCTCGCTGCATATGATTAATGAGCGAAATTATCTGCTTTCAGAAGGTGTGGGATGCGTCTCGCAAAGTTAGAAGCTGTCGCGACATTATTATATCCCCGTCGAAGCCAGGAGCAATATACGCGTCTACATTGCTTAGGTTGACCGGCCACAAAAAAATACTCATTTTATCCGTTCAGGATTCGAAGTCAAGTTCAATGCAGAAAGGTTCTGCGTAAATCTTCGATGAAGACTCTCTTCAGTTTCTCCAATTCGTCTCCGTGCTACCGGCTAGAACCATTTGGCTAAGTTTAAGAAGTAGCTCTCTGTCTGTCAAATATACTTTTATTCAGCAGTTCGCCTAATAGCTAGTCAACTAAGCTCATATTTCAACAAGAAGAATATATTAATATCGCTTTAGTGGGACATGGTGCGTAATATAATACATAACCCGCTCGTCAAAATGACTTCTCCATTGCTACTAAGACCTGAATTGAAATACGAGTATCAGCTGCTTAGTGGGGCGCCAGCGGGTTAACATGCTTCCAGGCCCAAGAAGCGCTTGCTTAATTTTCGTAATTTTCCTGCAGCCTGTGTTGTTGACCGAGCAGACGATTAAAGCTGTTTCTTAAACGCGGATACGCACACAAGCTTGATTTCGCGGACAGATAAGTCGCATGGTCGAGGCATGCGAGTTAGCTGAAAACTACTCTCGGTGGAACAATTCTGTAGTCATCGCCGCTTTCCTTAGATGATCAAAACTGATTAGGGACTATTACCGTCTCTCCGGAGCCCGTAGTTTCGGTTTTGAACGAAATCTCCGAAACGAAAGTTTGACATTAAAAGAACAAAAAACACCGGGAAAACAAAACTATGCTCTGCAAGTTTATGTGCAACGGCTACACTTAACCGTCTCAGTTCAGATACCTATAAAATTGGGCATTAAACAAAAGAAAATCTGTTAAATTGAATGCGCCACCCCTGCAGGCGGCCCGGCGGAGCCGACGCGACCTGGACTCAGCCGCCATGTTTGTTTGGTGGTGGCGCCCCCTATAGGTCGCTGGAGTCGCGAATGGGGGAAAAATGGACGCCACATGATTGCAACACCAATTAAGTTTCCCCACTAAATTTAGCGGGAAAAATGACGTCACGACGATGTCACGTGACCTCAACGCCAATTTAGTTTCCCCCGATAAACTTAACGGGGAAACTGAGGTCACATGGATTGATTTCACATAACCTACACACAAATTCAGTTTACTCTCTAAATTTACCGGTGCAATTGACATGGTGCAGGCCGCGCCTTTTTCATTTATGTCTGTAGGGTGTTTTCAGAAAATTTCGAACAACCATGTCCGTTGATCATGTTTAATTTTGAAGAAAAAATATATTTTTTTGGCTCCATGCCCAGAAAATAAAACCAATTCTTGGTTTTGGAAAAAATGTTTGTCTTTTGCGAAAACATTTTGGGAGCACCCTCTCAGTCATGTGCGCGTCGGCGTCTAAGGAATTTTCCCTTCAAAACTACCGTCCACCTCTGTGCTGTCAATATGTCTTCCCTGACCACCCCGTAGCATTTTTACGCTTTTTAATTATAATGAAATTGTGAAGAACGGGTATGCGCACGCCCCATTTATGGCAACAGCGTTAGCGTCAATTTGGCCGTATTTGTCGCTTTATAACTTCAAAGCCACACAAACATTGCATTATGTTTTTGCGGGTTCTGTTAGTACGTATTATAAAAGTGTTTTTCGGAGAGTCTGAAAAATATCAAGGTAACATTTTTTTTAATGATTTCAAATAATGAATATTTAGTTAAAGGACCTTGTGTGAGAAACTCTTGTAAATTTCTCCCGCTAACCAGGACAACAATATTTCATGCAAAGATGAACCATATACCGGACAAAACACTGGAAAAGTTTGAAGATTTCAGCTTTTAAATATGCGGGGAAAAAATCTTCAATCCGACGTCATGATGGCGCTTAAGACAAAGACAAAAGGGAGACTAGACAACACGGAGCGCTTCTCAGTCATGTCTCCCTTTTGTCCTCGTATTAAGCGCCATCATGACGTCAAATTCCCAGTACCAACTAGCCCAACAATCTGCATTGATTCTTTAATCCGGAGCGTTATTGCGCAATGTGCCGTGTTTGCGATTCTGTTTCTCAAAATAACGACCCTTATGCTCGGTGATTAATACTTTTTGTCAATCCTTCCTCTGCCGAATTTGTCAGTGAATATTTCTAGACCCGTAGCCAAAACAGATGTTTTTGGGGAAGCCGCCCGAAATGCCAAGATCGCGCGATACGCAAAACGCGCACGTGACTGAGAGGGTGCTTACACATTTTTTTTTCGCAAAGACAATTTAAAAAGCAAACAAACAAGGATTGGTTTTATTATGCTCTAGCTTTTTTTTTTTCTTTACCACTTGTTGGGGGAGTTTCGCTTCCGACAAGTGGCTAGGGCATCTTTCGAGTCCATGTGCACGCGTAAGTGTTTGGACCGCACTGGGGTCAAGGACTCCAAATAATATGGCTCTTAGTTCTACTTCTTTGGTCGAGTGTTTCTTGTGAAACGCAAAGTTTGCCTTGGATTGTGTGTTAAGACAACACCATGCAACGGCTGTGCCTCTTTCGTCTTCTCTGAAAGCTGCGTTGGTGTTGACGTGTGCTGTTTCGGAGCCGGGACGGGCGTTCTGCACGAATTCCGCGTGTGTTTTTGGCTGGGTTTGTTCCTTCAGCCCTTTTGATCTTTGTCCACGTTCTGTTTCATAGGAACATGGTCCACCACTGAACTCTCGGAAATAGGGGGTGTAGGGGGTACACTCCTTGTCCCTTATTTAACACCTCAAAACTGCATCTCGATGTTCTGTCTTCCGATGCCGAGCCGGAGATACCAACTTTTACGAGCGGCTTGATAGTCGAGAGATAAAACTTATTAAAATAGCTAACGCACTCATTAAAGGCTACAGTAAGAAAATAAAGGTACTTTTGGCCCTGCTGTAAAACCTGAGTGATTTTTTTTTTGTAGCCTTTGATACACACATTAGCTATTTAGTGCATTATATCCAACAGCTAACAAGCCGTTCGTAATAGTTGGTATCACCAGCTCGACGTCAGCGAACAGAACGACAAAATGTAGTTTTGGGGTGTACAGGGGTGTACCCCTGTACACCCCCTATTTCTGAGAGTGTGCCTCGTCCTCCCACGGGGATGGAGGGGTAGAGATCGCGGGATCTCTACCCTTCTGCGTGCTGGGACGGAGGCTGCGATGGTTACAAAGTCCGCTCCAACCCTTTAACATGCCTCCTCCTACAATATTTGATGCTACCATCGTGTGTGGATACCTGCCCCTGCGTTCCTAAACAGTAAGTGCGTCGCTCACGCTGGCCATCGGGTATCTAGAAGACGCCGCCATCTTGTCCGCGCCTTTTGGGTAGTAAATAGCTTGTAAAAAGGTAGTTACGGTCAGAAAATGTAGTTACTTCTGCATTTCCTAACGTTTTACTATCTATCGCGTGTTTGAGGTTGTAAATGGTTCGTGAAAGGTAGTAACTATGTTGTGTGCTGTATTTGTGTTCCAGAGATGTATTCAATTTCCCAATGTTGGTTAATATTTCTACCCATTGCTCCTGACACGCCCTTTTGTATTTTCCCTAACCCTTTTACTTCCTAACTTTTTTAGTGCATATTTTTTATTGCTGCCGCCACTGCCTCTGTAGGGTGGCCAAGGACCATGTAAAGCAGATTTATCAGCTTTTTACTTCGGCCTCCCCCCCCCCCCCTTTTGTTGAATGGGGAAAATAAACTTTGATTTGATTAACGACCAGAATAAGGCGCAGTTACTAGATTTTTACTAGCTTTTTTTAAGAGCGTTCTAGCAAGAGTCGCATGGCAACTAGAATCTTCCAATGCCTTTCATCTTGCCCAGAGAGGGTTTCGACCCTGCCTTGAGAAGCAAAAAACCTCGCCCTCAGTTCGGCACATGGCAATTCAGAACACCAACCCCGATGTAGCAACCATCGAAACAATCGTGAATTGACGTCAAGAAAGCTTTTCACGCAGTCCCACTCCCCTCAATTATTATCGAAGCAACGAGACCCGGAATCGGCAAAAGTCCTTTCAACTTCATCAATAACATTCTGGAAGGAAGAACGTTCTCAGTACGCTGCGGCTCGCACGGAAGCAAACTGAGAGTGAATTGTGTGCGCATCCCAGAAAGCATCGTCCTATAACTGACACTCTTTAATCTCGCAATTGTAGCCATGCCCCATGATCTTTCCAAGATCCCCATCTTGGGCTTCATTGTGTACGCGAATGACGTATCATTATGAAAAACAAAAATCGGCAATATTATGAGGCAGAAGACACTCCAAGAGAGCCTAGAAAAAATTGAAGCCCACCTATAAAGAGTAAAGATGCAAGCATCTCCGGGTAAATCCAACTACACCATAGTTGTTCCTAAAAGACAACGTCTCGGCTAAATTGCGTAACAAGTAAACCTTTATCTAAAGGTCAAAAGAATTAAATTTTCCGGTCATTGAAGATCATGGGGATCACAATAGAAGAAACTGGAATGATAGGAATCTGTCTTCAGGATACACACAAACATTGGAAGGTCGGAGCAACAGAAGAAATCACCAGAACAATGGTCCACGCCCTACCTGTTTCGCGCATCTGCTACGAGGCTCGGCACTACTGGATCACAATGGCGCGATGGCAGAATATCGAGGACCTAAACAATCAAGCTAGAAAAATATTCACGGGCCTACTCAAGTTCTGCCTTCTGGGCAAACTGAGGGAATACGCCCAGCTTAACACGTTAGATGAAACCGTCGTGGCTCGCAGTTTCGTGCACGGGGATAGACTCCCGAAAACGTGGCAAGGATGAGGGATCATGAAAGTCTTATAAACATCTACGGAACACCTTCCCAAGTTACCTGAACAACTCCTATCGTGGGAAGATGGCGCAAAATTTACTGAAAATAAACATCAAAGACATATCAAGCGGAGAGAGAAATTAGTCACGAGTGCTGCGTCAGTGCTCGGCTTGGACTCGTGTCGAATCAACGGGTCGAACGACGCTTGACCTCGGGCTCGGATCCAGTTGCTGAGTTAGCGCCAGCAGTCATAGCGTTTGGAGGGGGGGGGGGGGGGGGGGGGCACACAGGTATTCTTTATACCCGTTTTCACCTCAAGAAAAAATCTTGTTTGGAGGATTGTTCATACTTGGCGCCAAGTAGTTCTTACACGATTTGGTTGACGGAGGAAAAAGTGATACTTTTGGCGTTTGGAACGTGGACGTCTTGATAACATAACTTACATCTAATCTAAAATTCACCTACATATATCTTAATTATCCATATAAAGGGAAAAATATGAGGATTGTTCTTTGAGGAGCCGGACTTGTTTTACTACGGTTCTTGAGCTGAAGATGGGTATAGATGGTATCGGATAAGTGCACGTTCAGGCAAAAAAAAAAAAAAATGAAAGTGAAAGAAAAACAACAACAATATTGCTTTGATCGAATTTCCTTTTAAAGCGATTTTCTTGGAATCTTGAGGTTACTTTCAGGTATGTCCCTGGCCGTTTATTTTCCCCGCTAAATTTTGCGGAGAAAAACCGTCACATTAATTGATGTCACGTGACGCACAATCAGATTGTGTTTCCCCGCTAGCTGTAGCGGAAATATTAGAGTGTTTGAGTAGATCGTTCAGTCACTCCCGTTGCGCTATCCGCTAGCCGCTACGACCTCCGCTCTACGTAGCGTAGCGAAACCACCATTTTAAATTTTAGTTGAACGTTCGCAACCCAATACGGATCACAGCGTTTTTTGAGCTAACGCAACGCCACTAGCGGCTCTTTCGGACACTAAGGCTCGCGTAAAACAGATTTGTAAAGCAATTCTTTGCAATTTTTGTTTGTTAACATTGTTTTCTTAATAGAATATTTTGTTCTATGCTGAATAACGTGCTAATCGTTGCTTCTTTTGTAAGTAAATGACTGTTATGTTTGTACTTGAATACAACTGACGGCCAAGCTGTCCAAGCCAATCCGATATGAGTCAAGCGCCAAAGCCAGTGAGAAAAATCTTCAAAAATAAATGACAACAACCGTACGTAGCTCTTCTGTTGGGTCGTTGTCAGGGTTGTAAAGTACCTAGGTACAAGTAACTAGAAATCAGTATCTATAATACCTGAGGTACAAACCTAGGTACTTTCATTTCTCGATATCTGTATCTGTATCTTAGGTACATTTTCCAGTAACTTGTAACTGAGTGAAGTTACTTTTTACAGGTACTTTCCTATTCGCTTCGTCAAAATGGTAGAAACTATAAATCTGAAAGTTTTAACACACTACCATGTGCCGTGATTAACGGTGAGTTGGGTATGACCTGGGAGGCACAAACTTGATCGAACGACGTTTTAGCGAACGAAGCCCCGCCCATAATACTTCATCGAACGACACTTTAGCGAATGGCTGTGTTCATTTGAGCGAACGGTGGATTAGCGATGCCGTTCTAGCGACACCAATTTATCGAATCGCTTCGGAACTCCGTTTGGGGAAAGTAGCGACCTGCTACCTTCATCTGAAACCGAAACCGAAAAAGATAACGTGTCCTAGAAAGCTCATGTCAATGCGGTTTTTCTTATTTCTCACATTGACACCAATAAGGCATATTTATCGAACTCGTTTTTGTGTGCATCCTTAGTATAAAAAGCTTTACTTCCAATATATTTTGACGAATTTAGGAAAAGAAATAAAGAAAGTATCTTTAGAGTTACTGTACCTGTGCCTAGGTACATTTTTAAGCGAGTACCTAGATACATACCTAGGTACCTTTTCGTGTGAGTAACTGTAACTGTATCTTAGGTACATTTTTGAAGTAAAATTTACAACCCTGGTCGTTGTGCACCAAAAATGAAACGCCACAGAATCCCTCATATCCGCCTGCTCGCTCGCTTCCTTGGTCGGTTTTGTCCTCACGACAAAGCGGCAGGAGCATGGGTTATCGTTTTCGATTCCAATGACAATTTATGCGGATATTGAACAAACGCGTCCAAATCAGGTGAAAAATTTGAATTTCCAGTCTTTTAAGATCCGGATCAATAAAACTCTGAATTGCTTCGTAATCAATAATACATATCTCCCTCCTTTTATTTTATGTACAGACTCTGCACGAAAAATATTAAAACTCAGGCGACAACAGTTTTTCTTTTATAAATACTCAAAGGGACGGTTTCACGCAAATCGCAAAAACATGCGGGCGTACCGACAGCGACTTTTGTTTATTTTTGTTCCTCAAGATAAATTTTATTTTCCACAAAACAAGTCCAGATATGTTTTCGCGGTTGCACAAGTAAAATATATCTTTTGGTGAAAATAAAAAAAAGTCGGCCTGATATGGTCGTTCGATCCTATCTGAAAACGCCCAATAGAGACAACCTCAGTCAATGGGAATTATTTTTTTAAGCATTTTTATTTTTTACGCGTTGTGCGGCCCTCCACGGCGGCAGATCTATTGGCGCTCAGAGGCGGCACAGGTTAAGGTTCTGCCGCGCCCTACCTCCTATATCATGTTATCGCCAAGGTCGTAGGCTGATCTGTTTGCAAAGTCACTCCGGTGGCTTCCTTTACGTCGTGTAGACGGAGACGCTACACGCCGGTTGTTGAAAGAGGCACCGTGAAGCATGCTACAGGATGGCGCCTCTCGATCGCTCCGGCCCATGGGCATTTTTGGGTCGGTTGTACGAAAATGTATTAAGAATTTTCCCTTCAAAACTACCCTCCATTTCTGTGCTGTCAATTGAAATTGTGAAGAACGGGTATGCGCACGCCCATTTATGGCAACCGCGTTGTTTTTTTTTTTTTGGCCATATTTCTCGCTTTATAACTTCAAAGCCACACAAATATTGGAATATATTGTTGCAGACTCTGTTAGTACATGTTATAAACATTAATTTCGGAGAGTTTGAAAAATATTAAAGATGGTCTTTTTATAATGATTTTCGAATAAAGCATATATAGTTAAATGCCCCTGTGTGAGCAATTCTTGTAAACTTCTCCTGCTAACCAGGACAACAATATTTCATGCCAAGATGCACTATAAACAGGGCAACGAACTGGTAAACTTTGAAGACCTTAGCTTTTATATATACGGAGAAAGATATCTTTAATCCAGAGCGTCATTGTGCAATGTGCCGTGTTTGCGATTTTGTTTCTCAAAATGACGACCTTAATAGTTGGTGATTAATAGTTTTTCCTCAATCGCTCCTATGCCTAATCTGTCAGAAAATATTTCTATACCCTTAGCCAGGGCAGGTTTTTTTGGGAAGCCGCACAAAATGCCAACATCGCGCGACTCGCAAAACGCACACGTGTCTGAATGAGAGTGTGCTTATAATTTTTTTTTTCGCAAAGAAAATTTTTTTTTAGACGATGATTGGTTTTATTTGTTTGGGCATGGAGCCAGCAAAATATTATTTTTCATCAAAATTAAAAATGTTCACGGGATTGTTCGATCTTATCTGAAAACGCCCTGTAGCTAATCCTTTAAAGGGATTGTCCGGTAAAATATTGTCTTTTAGAAAGTAATTAAATTATATTGTCGATGCTTTTAGGACTATCGTGCGCACAGTATCAAAATTTTAATCCTCCTCTGCACAAGTAATTCAATTTTAAGCAGAGCATAAATGCCCAGCTTCATGGAAACGTGCGAAGATAATTCCACTACTGAAGTCGGGAAAAACACCAAAAGAACTGGAATCCTTTCGCCCAGTCAGTCTGACAAGCTGTGTAGGAAAAATCTTCGAAAAAATGATACATTCACGTCTACAATGGCGGATGGAAACAACCGATGTATTACCGGAACAACTAACCGGATTTCGACGTCGACGATGCACTTTAGACTCAGTCTTAGATCTTGTAACAACTATTGAACATGAACGGGCATCCGGAAATATCACGATCGCTGTATTTCTAGACGTGCATCGCGCTTTCGACACCGTAAGCCACGAACATGTTCTCCGTGGACTTCTACGGCTTAAGATACGAGGCCGTATGATCCGCTGTATACGCAACTTTCTCATGCACAGGAAGATATTTGTAAGCACGAGTGAGGGAAATAGCAAACAACACAAACTCCACCGTGGTGTGCCACAAGGCAGCGTGTTAAGCCTCACTTTATTCAATGTAGTCATGGCTGAACTGCCAAGTAAACTTCCTTCACCACTGAATGTGTCCATCTACGCTGATGATATTTGTATATGGGTATCTGGGTCTTCTTAGACCAAACTACAAGAACAATTGCAGCATGGTCTTAATGACACATACAGTTATCTTCGTGAAAGGGTCATGGACATTTCAGTTCAAAAATCTGCATTTCTTCCATTTACTAGAAAGCACCTTAAGAATTTTAAATTGAAACTTCAAGGACAACAGATTGAAAAGGTGAAGCGGCATCGTTTTCTTGTAGTTACGCTGGACTGCTCCCTCACACGGTCAAGACATATTAACATGTTTGAAGAAAAAATTAACGGAGTCATTAACGTTCTTAGATATGTGGCAGGTGCCAGATGGGGAGGCTCGACTGATGGACTACTGCTATTGCATACAGCTCTAGTACGCCAGACTATCGCATAGTTCATTCCTGTTTTACATGGCCTCTCACCAACACTGGAGAAACGCTTGACATACATGATTGCGCGAAGTTTGCGCGTGTGCCTTGGACTCCCCCGCGCAACATCTAGTGACCTCGTCATTGCTGAGGCCAAGGAACCTCCAGTACCTGTTCAACGGGAACAAGAAACATGCCGTCACTATCTTCGATTGGCTTCACACTCACATGCCCGACCCTTGTGCCAAAAGATACTTCGACGGACGGAGTCTAACTTTCACCGTCTCCTCGTCGCACTACCCGTCGCAGCACCCCATCAAGCGCATTGGCTTCCAAGTCTAATCAACCCTCCGTGGACAATTCCGCCACTGGAGATACAGACCGAAATTCCTGGTCTTGGATCAAAATCTTCGGTAGCCCCCATGGTGGTGAAGACAATGTCCCTCTCCCATTTAGAGGCACGCTACTAAGACGACATTCATATTTACACAGACGGGTCAACATCTAACAGGGGTCAGCATCTGCTTAATCAATCCCGATGTTAGACACATTTAAATGTTTTCGATTGTCACATCATGCATGCTCGACCTCAGCGGAGCTACATGTAATACTTTCAGCATCATCATTCATTGAAACATTCGTTACACCATCAAACTGGGTTATTCTAACGGACTCAAAATCATCCCTAGAGTTATTACAGGGCATGCACCTTCGTACTTCCCAGGCGACCATTCTATATCGGGTGCAACTCACGTTAGCGCAAGCTCGACTCCACGGACATAACGTCAGACTACAATGGATACCGAGCCACTGCCAAATCGCCGGAAACGAAGAGGCTGATCACCTGGCAGCTCAAGCTCACGATGGCGACTCAATGGAAGCGACATCTTTTACCTCTGGAGATCCAAAATTCATCCTTCGTCACTTACGCCATCTACATTGTCGGCAGTGCTGGCTTAAGGACACTTCAACAGAGACTCTCCTACCATATATTGACACGGATTTTGAGCTTCCGCCGCACACCGGGATGAAAAGGAAATACGACGCATTAATCCATCGACTCAGACTTGAAGTGGCCTTTACTAACAGCTTTTTATTTAGAATTAAACTCCGTGATTCGCCAAGATGTGACTGTGAAGAACCATATCAGGATGTACAACATATCCTCCTGGACTGTGAACGCTTTCGACATGAAAGGCGCCGGATGGAGATTCGCCTTCAAATAATAGATGGTAGACCCCTGTCTCTGACCAAGTTGTTGGGGCACTGGCCGACGCGTAAAAAACAAGACAGAGCAATGAATATCATTCATGACTTTCTAAAGGACACCAGAATCGTGTATGATTATTAAGTGCGAGCGTGCGTCAATTTCAACGGGAATGACTATGTATGTAATTTAGCAAATCGGTGCACGACTCCCAAACGGTCGTTTTATTCGCAGTTGTAATTAAACTTGTTTGTGAAGTTTTTTTTTTCTTACGGTTATACTTTATGTATTTTATCTTTATTATTTTCCTTTTATGTTCTTCCTTTCATTCATATATATTTTCTCTCTCTTTCTCGTTATGGAGTAGCCGGTGTCATTTAAAGAATACCAACATCCCCATAATAAAGAACTTATCTCTCTCTCTCTCCGTTGGCAACAGCGGAAGCTCTGACGTAACATCAGGAAAGAGAGCCACTTCAGCTTTTGAGGGTGATCAGTGGCCGAGTGGTCTAGCGCACACCAGCTCGGAGCACGTGGAGTGAAAGCTCGCGCTGCAGAACCCAGGGATCCTGGGTTCAAACCAAACCCCTGCAAGTTTCGATCAGGAAGAGCATCGTACCGGCGTGCGGTCGTGTATCACTACTGCGGGATGCACGTTAAAGACCCCAGGCTAGCGGTTGTACCGCACTGGCTAAATTGCTCATCTACATCTGGGAGACTCGTCGCCCGTTGAGGCAGACCAAGTTCTAGGCTGTATAAACATACACACAACCCAATTTTTTCAGCTTTTGACTGCTGGCTCAGTAAAATACTTCGTTCTCAGAGAGACAAGATTTACGGTATTGCGGGAAGCTCAGTTCTTCAACGATGATCTTTGTACACACCATCAAGCATGTTGATCATAACCGGGAATAAATCAACACGCGTGACCCCGACGTAACCATTCCTGATGGGACTTCACGACAGAACCAGCCATGCATACTCGCAGCATTTGGCGCGATGTTTCGTATTGATGTTCATAATAAATTTAATAAATATAAGAGCTTTTTTAAATAAATAAATATAAAACCTGACTATGTTTAGGGTCTCTCTACGCGACCAGTGTGAAAACTTAGTAACTTCCTGATATCACCGTACAATCGCTTCATTTAGACAACAGCATAGTTGGTTCTGTCAACGTGTCCGTTTAGGTTCGATGAACAATCATTTCAAGCGCTCGTTTTTTTTATTTTTTTTATTTATTCTTTTATTTTTTAAATTCTTCTCCACCCTGTATTTTTACCGTTAACATATTGATCAAAAAGCAGCTGCGCTTTGTTACTATAGTTTGTGTCGTTCGTTTTTGTTATTTCGATTTTACTTTTCGTGCGGTTTGAACTCTAATGACAGCTGGAATTTCTCGTCGAGGCCTTGGACATTTCGAATGTTGCAATTGCCGACGTAATTCTTACGCCCTGCCTTAAAGGGGTTATGACACGCCAAAAATAAAATATGAGATAACTATCCTGCGAATATAACTATACCGTTGTATGTTCCTATAATCCTGCTAAGTTTGTTTTGAAAATGGCGCGATAGTTTCGTCGATAAATCGATTTTTATGAGGGTCCCTCGGATCCGTTCCATTATAAAAGGCCGCCGTGGCTGGGAGCTGACGTAGCCAGCCTCCTGCGCGGCGTCCCCTTGCACGCACTCACACCCTTGGCTATCTTGGCGTCTCAAGCTCAGCTTCCAAGTTTACCCTATACTCGTTTCTAGCATGCGGTCCGTGACGATCACGTCTACGGCAACGCTCGCCTTGTCAAAGTGTTCGGCATTGATGCAGCAGCGATGTGAGTGATTGCTGTCAAGAGATGTTGGAAGCTGTTCATTTTGAGTGCGGCTCACTGGCGACCAGCTCCAGCGACGACGAGTTACTGGCAAACTCGCCGTGATCACCGTCGTCCGGGAATATCTCGCAGGCGAATGCAGGATGGATAGGCAACAGGCCGGGGGCGAGAGCAAGAATCGCGTTGAGGTTGCCGAGTTGCGTGAGCGGTTTTGATCGTACCATGGCGAGGAGAGCTTGGGCGATCATGGGTGTTGAGAAATAAAGGACAAGGAAGAGCGCGCGGACGATTGGGGAGCACGCGGGGTTTGGGCACCGCAAAGTTAGGGTTTCATAAACGGCCATCCGAATAGGAAACGTCTCGGGTCCCTTCCTCCACAAAGAATTTGGTGCCGAAATCCCTCGAGAGGAGATGGACCGCCTACGCAGGACCCGCGGCGTTGTCCGCTCCGCCGTCACCAGGACGATATCTCCGTTGGACGATCTTATCCAGAGCCCGAACACAACAGAGCTTGACTTGCGGATCCCGCTCGACTATCTCATCGAGAAGCAGACAAGCTTAGCCGACCTGGACCGGGATATCCTGACATCCACAACCGACGACGACTTGGAGAACGCAATCGAGGGCGCAGAAGACTACCGCACGGGGATTAGCCATGGCATCACGCGCCTTCGTTATGCCATGGACAAACTAAACCAACCCACGATCATCGCCACGCGTGTTGAAAGCACCCCAACCGACACACTGCAGCACAGACGTGATATCTTGATTGGAAGACGTGATATCTTGATTGACGAACATATTAACCAGCTACTGAATCTCCCGAAAATAAGCAACTCAAGAAACGTCACCCAACTACGTCAGCTGTTCGACGCCATTCGCTTCCGCACAGCATCTCTAGAAGGCTTGAATGTTCCGCCCATTAACTACGCGGTGGTTCTTCATCGTGTACAGATGAGAACAGGTGGTTCTTCATCGTGTACAGACAAAAGCAACGCGCTTGAATTGCGCCCAGACGATCAAGTCAAGCTTATCATGACGTTTCTTCAAATCTAGATAGAGATACGAAAGGAAGGGTGCATGGAACAACCTACTCGGGCATCCAATGGCACACCACATCAGCCGAACTTACAAACTCAGTTCATATCGAACAATCCATCTGTACTGGTACTGACTAAAGTCACTGGATCCTGGGAAAGTAACGCCAAGCTCCCCCGTGTTGTCGCCATCTTGGTCCGTGAAATGAGCAATTTCTCCTTGACCCCTCCGTTCTTGGTGAGCCGATCTAGATTCGCTGGTGACGGGTAGCTTCATGGAGTCGTTTTTTGTATACCGAGGTTTTGCTAACCACACACCGGCGAAACAAGCGTACACCTTCGTACCACCACCAGATGCTGTGTCGGTGCTAGGAGGCACTGAAAAACAAGTTTACTGTCTTGAAATACGCAAGAAGAACAATATAATTGTAAGAGATCCATGGAGATGGGCATGATTAATAAGTTGATCGCATACAAAGTGCCAAAGACTCTTATATTGGCGAGGAACGCTTCCAGTACAATGATGCCCCATGGTGATCTTGGCGCGACTGGTTTAGAACGACCCCCCTCTAAGCTTCGAAGATTTAAATGGACCAAGATGGCGATTTCCATGGCAACGAGGACCGATTAGCCAATCGCCTTGCGAGGTTTGGATCGTCTGTATGTTAGTATCCGTTTGTGTCCGGCTAGCAGGTAGGGAAGGCAATGGCGCTACTTTCCCAGGACCCAGTGACTTTAGTACTGACGAACGAATCGATTCATTGCCGAGTCCTTTCGTGCCCGCTTTGCGGCTCCGCCGAACAAGACGTTCATAGCTACCAGGTTACACTATCGACCCAGGAAAAACGATTAAGGCTCACAAGGGCTCGCTGCTGCTTTAGCCAAACGCAACCACATCGCCCGTGCCAGCCGCACAGAAAGGAGCCTAACCTGTACCGCTTGCGGAGGGCGCCACCTGACCATTCTATGTGACATTTCCAGACCTCCTCAAGCTGCTCAAGGCATCGACCAATCTGGTGAAGACTCTACTCCAAACTCTGCGGTAGTTATTAGTGCCCCAACGAACGCGGCAAAGCAAGGACCGTCAGTTCTGCTTCGAACGGGCCAAGTGTGGGCTTCTTCGCTCCATAAAAGAATCCTTGTTCCAATATTGCTGGACAGCGGCAGTCAAAAAAATTTCGTGCGTCGCGACGTCTAAAAAAATTGAACTGCACGATTCTTGGAAACGTAGAGCTGACCGTATTCACGTTTGGTAACGCTCGACGGCCTTCACGCCATCACTGTCGAAAAGTTACCATCGAACTATCTGGTCGAACCACCGGCACAGGAATCCACTTGGAAGCATTGGAGGTACCAGAAATCTGCACCGTCATCAGTCATCCGGTTGACAAAGAGCTGCAAGCTCGACTCCATTCTGAAAACATGCTGAGCGCCGATATAGCACCGGAAGATGTACCATGCCCAAATGAAATAGGTATCGGATCTGACGCCTATTGGAAGATTGCCATAGGCAAAATTAAACGCATCAGCGAGACACTAACGGCAGTTGAAACCGTCTTCGGCTGGATGATACAAGGAACGTATACCTGTCATTCTAGCAACCCACGAAGCACAGTCACCACCCTTTTTCTGTCATGTGAATTCTCCAACGACGGGAACGACAATTTTGATTCTTCACAAATATGGCGCCGAGCTGCCATTGGTGTCACCGATTAACCCGACACTCAACCTATTGGTCATCCACCGCTCCAACTATTTGAAAGAGACATAAAAAAGCGTAATCTGCGGTACGAAGTGCCTCTCAGGATAAGTACCGAAGGCCTCGAATTAAATTGCAATAACCGCAACAAACACAAGAGAGAGATTAAGACGGCGCTATTATCGGAACCAATGTCCCTGTGCAGTAGTGTCGGCCACAAAAAGATTTACGCGCGAGATTGTACACCACGAAACTGTCGGCTGCCACAAAGAACGGCGTCTTCGAAGAACCGGTGAACGTATTGAAATGTCCCGTCACTGCACGTGAGAAAGGGAAAACTACGATGCCACTCTCGGAACCAATGTCTTTGTACGATAGCATCGTCTTCGGAGAGAGCGGTACACATAGCTTTATATCCACGGAGGATGCCTGCGACAGACGGGTGGATCGTTCGGCCTAAAAAGAACAAAAAACGGAAACCGCTTCCCCGCAAGTTGTTGCTGCCCACGAGGAGCGAGCCCTTGCAATTGAACGTCGCATCCAAAGATTTTATGCATGTTAAACCGAGCAGCGAATATGGAATTGGGAGCAGACGAAGAGGGGAAGATTTGTCCGGTGCGCGAGACTGAACATAATGAAAAGCACATTCTACACAAATCAGCGCAAAGATTAGGAGATGCCGTGAGCGAGACGGCAACCCAGAACGGGAAGATCGCGAAGACTCGCGCTGAGGAACAACGAATTGGGCCGGAGAAGGACCGACACCTTTTAGGCACGGTTCGGCAGTCAAGGTTCGTTCATAACAAGCTGAAAATGCGGCCAGCTGCCGCGGGGTGTTCGGACGGGGAACACCAGATCTCCCTGCCCAACGGAATGTCAGGGCTGGCGGAAATCGTGTGCTCAGCACGACCCGCAAATTTCGAGCACTGCAAAGACTCGCAAGGGAGCAAGCCGTCTGAAACGGAGGTCACCGCGGATGCGGCCGCAAGCCGAGAGCAAAATGGTATGTCAAGAGTTGTGGGAGTACTATCAACAGTCAAGCAGACCGTTCGACAAAGCGTAGACAGCTCTAGAAGGACATTGAGTTCGAAAAACGACAGTAATGCTGTCAGGGCTAGAGTGCAGAGGAGCGACTGAGGGACTGTCGGAGAAGCCGGATTCGGCGTGCGTCAAAGAATCGTCAACGTCGAACTTTTGTCACGCCGAATTGGAAGGCGACGGCTGTTGTCGGTCAGAAAGAACTTCGAAAGGCGCTCAAGAGGAGGTCTGCAAGCCTTCCAGAGCTGGGGTAACGAACGGCCTTTCACTTCCGAAAGCCAGAGAGGGCGCAGCAACTCCGGAGTCCGCGCAGAATCCGAACGCAGAGTCAATTTCCACGGTCCACGTTTAGCAGAAAAAGACAGAAAATGCTAAAGAGAAAGGAGCTACCGTCCGAGGACACCCAAGCAGATCCCCTTCCAAGCACCGAACACCCAGCTCCTCCAATGTGGTGGAAGGTAAAATGCAAGGAAACCACCAAGCGAAAAAATGAAAGCCGTTTACAACTCCCTGTAACGCCGAATTAGAGCGCAGCTCTTGAGGAGGAGGAGGGAAGGGTACTGGGGGGTCACGTGACCTCGGGGGGGGGGGGGAGAGGGGGTTCACGTGACCTGGGGGTCACGTGACGATGACGTCATCAGTGATGATGACGATGACGATGCTTATGCCAATGACGTCTTTAGTGATGATGACGATGACGATGCGGATTCCGATGACGTCATCAGTGACGTCACTGATGACGTCATCAGTGATGATGACGATGACGATGCGGATTCCGATGACGTCATCAGTGACGTCACGCGTCCCATAATGCACCGCGCGGTTACGCCGACGGCGACGGCGACGCCGACGGCGACGCCACTCAAGCCGGAAACGGGCGCCTAAGAGCGCACGGTCGTGCACGGGCAAAGACTCCAGCAAACGTGGCAAGGATGAAGGATCCTGAAACTCTAACATCTACAGAGCACCCTCCCCAATTCCCTGATTAACTCGCATCTTGGGAAGATCATGCAGAATTTACTGAAAATAAACATCAAAGACACATCAAGCTTGGGGAGAAATCGGACACGAGTTCTGCGTCAGTGCTCGGCTGGGCCTCATTTGCAATAAACGGGTCGAAGGACTCTCGATGTCAGGCTCAGATCGAATGGCTGAGTTTGCGCCAGCAGTGATAACGTTTGGAAGGAGAGGGGGGGGGGGGGGGGGCGCAGGTATTCGTTATACCCGTTTTTACCTCAAGAAAAAAATCTTGTTTTACGGATTGTTCATACGTGGCGCGCAGTAGTTCTTAGGAGATTTGGTTGTCGGAGGAAAAAAGCGATGCCTTTGGCGTTTGAAACGTGGACGTCTTGATAAGATAACTTACATCTAATCTAAAATTCATCTACATATATCTTAATTATCCACATAAAGGAGAAAATTAGTATTGTTTCTCGAGGAGCTAGACTTGTTTTACTACGGTTCTTGAGCTGAAAACGGGCATGGGTGTTGTCGGATTAGTACACGTTCAGGCACCAAAAAAATTAAAGTGAATAAAAAAAGATTATTGCCTTGATCGAATCTAGTATTAAAGCGATTAGATTTCTGCAGATCTTCAGGTTACTTTGAGGTATGTCTCTGGCCGTTCATTTTTGCCCGCTAAATTTAGCGGGGATAAAACCGTCACATGGCTTGATGTCACGTGACCTACAGACTGTGTTTCCCCACCAGTTTTAGCGGAAAAATCTACGTCACGTGACCTCGTCCGATTTAGTTTCCCCTCTAAATTTACCGGGGAAAATGACGCCACATAACGTCACTTGACTTATACACAGAGTCAGTCTCCCCACTAGGTATAGGGGAAAATGGACGCCACATGATTGCAACACCAATTAAGTTTCCCCACTAAATTTAGCGGAAAAAATGACGTCACGACGATGTCACCTGACCTCAACGCCACTTTAGTTTCCCCCTATAAATTTAACGGGGAAAATGACGTCACATGGATTGATTTCACATAACCTACACACAAATTCAGTTTACTCTCTAAATTTACCGGTGCAATTGACACGGTGCAGGCCGCGCCTTTTTCATTTATGTCTGTAGGGTGTTTTCAGAAAATTTCGAACAACCATGTCCGATGACCATTTTTAATTTAAAAAAAAAAAATTTTCTGGCTCCATGCCCAGAAAATAGAACAAATTCTTGGTTTTGGAAAAAAATGTTTGTCTTTGCGAAAACATTTTGGGAGCACCCTCTCAGTCATGTGCGCGTTGGCGTCATAAGGAATTTTCCCTTCAAAACTACCGTCCACCTCTGTGCTGTGAATAGGTCTTTCCCTGACCACCCCGTAGCACTTTTACGCTTTTTAATTATAATGAAATTGTGAAGAACGGGTATGCGCACGCCCCTTTAATGGCAACAGCGTTAGCGCCAATTTGGCCATATTTCGCGCTTTATAACTTCAAAGCCACACAAACATTGCATTATGTTTTTGCGGGTTCTGTTAGTACGTATTATAAAAGTTATTTTCGGAGAGTCTGAAAAATATTAAGGTAACTTTTTTTTAATTATTTTAAAATAATGAATATTTAGTTAAAGGACCCTGTGTGAGCAACTCGTGTACAAAATTTCACCCGCTAACCAGGACAACAATATTTCATGCAAAGATGAACTATATACCGGGCAAAACACTGGCAAAGTTTGAAGACTTCAGCTTTTAAATATGCGGGGAAATAATCTTTAATCCGGAGCGTTATTGCGCAATGTGCCGTGTTTGCGATTCTGTTTCTCAAAATAACGACCCTTATGCTCGGTGATTAATACTTTTTGTCAATCCTTCCTCTGCCTAATTTGTCAGTAAATATTTCTAGACCCGTAGCCAAAACAGTTGTTTTGGAGGAAGGCGCCCAAAATGCGAACATCGCGCGATACGCAAAACAGGCGCGTGACTGAGAGGGTGCTTACACATTTTTTTTTTTCGCAAAGACGATTTAAAAAACAAACAAACAAGGATTGGTTTTATTATGCTCTAGCTTTTTCTTTTTTTTTTTTCCTTTACCACTTGTTGGGGGAGTTTCGCTTCCGGCAAGTGGCTGGGCCTCTTTCGAGTCCGTGTGCCCGCGTAAGTGCTTGGACCCCACTCGGGTCAAGGACTCCAAATAATATGGCTCTTAGTTCTACTTCTTTGGTCGAGTGTTTCTTGTGAAACGCAAAGTTTGCCTTGGAATGTGTGTTAAGACAACACCATGCAACGGCTGTGCCTCTTTCGTCTTCTCTGAAAGCTGCGTTGGTGTTGACGTGTGCTGTTTCGGAGCCGGGACGGGCGTTCTGCACGAATTCCGCGTGTGTTTTTGGCTGGGTTTGTTCCTTCTGCCCTTCTGATCTTTGTCCACGTTCTGTTTCATAGGATCATGGTCCACCACTGAACTCTCGGAAATAGGGGGTGTACGGGAGTACACTCCTTGTCCCTTATTTAACACCTCAAACTGCATTTCGACGTTCTGTCTTCCGATGCCGAGCCGGAGATACCAACTTTTACGAGCGGCTTGATAGTCGAGAGCTAAAACTTATTAAAATAGCTAACGCACTCATTAAAGACTACAGTAAGAAAATAAAGGTACTTTTGACCCTGCTGCAAAACCTGAGTGACTTTTTTTTGTAGCCTTTGATACACACATTAGCTATTTAGTGCGTTATATCCAGCAGCTAACAAGCCGTTCGTAATAGTTGGTATCACCAGCTCGACGTCAGCGTACAGAACGACAAAATGTAGTTTTGGGGTGTACAGGGGTGTACCCCTGTACAGCCCCTATTTCTGAGAGTGTGCCTCGTCCTCCCACGGGGATGGAGGGGTAGACATCGCGGGATCTCTACCCCTCTGCGTGCTGGGACGAAGGCTGCGATGGTTACAAAGTCCGCTCCAACCCTTTAACATGCCTCCTCCTACAATATTTGATGCTACCATCGTGTGTGGATACCTGCCCCTGCGTTCCTAAACAGTAAGTGCGTCGCTCACGCTGGCCATCGGGTATCTAGAAGACGCCGCCATCTTGTCCGCGCCTTTGGGGTAGTAAATAGCTTGTAAAAAGGTAGTTACGGTCAGAAAATGTAGTTACTTCTGCATTTCCTAACGTTTACTACCTATCGCGTGTTTGAGGTTGTAAATGGTTCGTGAAAGGTAGTAACTATGTTGTCTGCTGTATTTGTGTTCCAGAGATGTATTCAAGTTCTCAATGTTGTTTAATATTTCTACCCATTGCTCCTGACACGCCCTTTTGTATTTTCACTAACCCTTTTACTTCCTAACTTTTTAGTGCATATTTTTCTATTGCTGCGCCACTGCCTCTGTAGGGTGGCCAAGGACCATGTAAAGCAGATTTATCAGCTTTTTGCTTCGGCCTTCCCCCCCCCCCCCCCCCCTTTTGTTAAATGGGAAAATAAACTTTGATTTGATTAACGATCAGAATAAGGCGCAGTTACTAGCTTTTTTACTAGCTTTTTTTAAGAGCGTTTCTAGCAAGAGTCGCATGGCAACTGGAATCTTCCAATGCCTTTAATCTTGCCCAGGGAGGGTTTCGACCCTGCCTCGAGACGCAGAAAACCTCGCCCTCAGTTCGGCAGATGACAATTCAGAACATCAACCCCGATGTAGCAACCATCGAAACATCGTGAATTGACGTCAAGAAGCTTTTCGCGCAGTCCCACTCCCTCAATTAGTATCGAAGCAACGAGACCCGGCATCGGCAAAGTCCTTTCAACTTCATCAATAACTTTCTGGAAGGAAGAACGTTCTACCCGTTATACCCGTTTTCACCTCAAGAAAAATCTTTGTTTGGAGGGGCGCCAAGTAGTTCTTACAAGATTTGGTTGACGGAGGAAAAAGCGATACTTTTGGCGTTTGAAACGTGGACGTCTTGATAACGTAACTTACATCTAATCTAAAATCCAGCTACATATATCTTAATTATCCACATAAGGGGAAAATATTAGGATTGTTCTTGAGGAGCCGGACTTGTTTTACTACGGTTCTCGAGCTGAAAACGGGTATAGATGGTATCGAATAAATACACGTTCAGGCAAAAAAAAAAAAAAAAGAAAAACAAATTGAAAGTGAAAGAAAAACTAAAACAACATTACTTTGATCGATTTTTTTTTTTAAAGCGATTAGCTTTCCTGGGATCTTGAGGTTACTTTGAGGTATGTCTCTGGACGTTTATTTTCCCCGCTAAATTTTGTGGAGAAAAACGGTCACATTAATTGATGTCACGTGACCCACAATCAGATTGTGTTTCCCCGCTAGCTGTAGCGGAAATATTAGAGCGTTTTAGTAGATCGTTCAGTCACTCCCGCTGCGCTATCTGCTAGCCGCTAGGACCTCCGCTCTACGTAGCGTAACGGAACCACCATTTAAACTTTAGTAGAACGTTCGCAACCCGCTACGGATTACAGCGTTACGAGAGCTAACGCAACGCACATAGCGCTCTTTCGGACACTAAGGCTCGCGCAAAACAGATTTGTAAAGCAATTCTTCGCAGTTTTTTTTATTAACATCGTTATCTTAACATAATATTTTATTTTATGCTGAATAACGTGCTAATCGTTGACTTCTTTTGTAAGTAAATGACTTATGTTTGTACTTGAATACAACTGACGGCCAAACTGTCCAAGCCAGTCCGATATGAGTCAAGCGCCAAAGCCAGTGAGAAAAATCTTCAAAATAATGACAACAACCGTAGCTCTTCTGTTGGGTCGTTTTTCATCGAAAATGAAACGCCACAGAACTCCCTCATATCCGCCTGCTCGCTCGCTTCCTTGGTCGGTTTTGTCCTCACGACAAAGCGGCAGGAGCAGGGGTTATCGTTTTCAATTTCAATGACAATTGATGCGAATATTGAACAAACGTGTCCAAATAAGGTGAACAAATTTAATTTCCAGCCTTTTAAGATCTGGATCGATAAAAGTCTGAATTGCTTCGTAATCGATGATACATATCTCCCTCCTTTATTTTATGTACAGACTCTGCACAAAAATATTAACCTCAGGCGACAACAGTTTTTCTTTTATAAATATCCAAAGGGACGGTTTCACGCAAGTAACAAAAACATGCGGGTATACCGATAGCGACTTTTTTTTTATTTTTTGTTCCTCAAGAGAATTTTATTTTCCGCAAAACAAGTCCAGATATGTTTTTGCGGTTGCACAAGAAGTAAAATATATCTTTTGGTGAAAATAAAAAAAAAGTCGGCCTGACATGGTCGTTCGATCCTATCTGAAAACGCCTAATAGAGACAATCTCAGTCAATCGAATTATTTCTTTAAGCATTTTTATTTTTTACGCATTGTGCGGCCCTCCACGGCGGCGGATCTATTGGCGCTCAGAGGCGGCGCAGGTTTAGGTTCTGCCGCGCCCTACCTCCTGCATCATGTTACCGCCAAGGTTGTAGGCTGATCTGTTTCCGAAGTCGCTCCGGTTGATTCTTTTATGTCGTGTAGACGGAGACGCTACACGCCGGCTGTTGAAACAGGCACCACGAAGCATGTTACAGGGTGGCGCCTCTCGATCGCTCCGGCCCATGGCCATTTTTGGGTCGGTTGGTAGAAAATGTATTAAGAATTTCCCTTCAAAACTACCCTCCGTTTCTGTGCTGTGCTGTCAATTTGTCTTTTCGTGACCACCCCGTAGCATTTCTACGCTTTTTAATAATAATGAAATTGAGAAGAATGGGTATGCGCACGCCCGTTTATGGCAACCGCGTTTTTTGGCCATATTTCTCGCTTTATAACTTTAAAGCCACACAAATATTGCGTTATATTTTTTTGCAGACTCTGTTAGTCTGTGTTATAAACTTAATTTCGGAGAGTTTGAAAAATATCAAAGATGGTTTTTTAATGATTTTTCAAATAATGCATATATAGTTAAATGCCCCTGTGTGAGCGATTCTTGTTAACTTCTTCTGCTAACCAGGACAATATTTCATGCAAAGATGCACTATAAACAGGGCAACACACTGGTAAACTTAGAATACCTTAGGTTATATATATAAGGAGAAAGATATCTTTAATCCAGAGCGTTATTGTGCAATGTGCCGTGTTTGCGATTTTGTTTCTCAATATGACGACCTTAATAGTTGGTGATTAATAGTTTTTCCTCAATCGCTCCTATGCCTAATCTGTCAGAAAATATTTCGATACCAGTAGCCAGAGCAGGTTATTTTGGGAAGCCGCACGAAATGCCAACATAGCGCGATACGCAAAACGCGCACGTGATTTAAACATTTGTTTTCGCAAAGGCATTTTTTTTTTCCAAAGCAGAAATTGGTTTTATTTTTCTGGGCATGGAGCCAGCAAAATATATTTTTTTCATCAAAATTAAAAATGGTCACGGGACATGATTGTTCGATCTTATCTGAAAACGCCCTTATATCTAATACATTAAAGGGATTGTCCGGTGAAATATTGTCTTTCAGAAAGTAATTAAATATATTGTCCCTGCCTTTAAGACTCTCGTCCGCACAGTATCAAAATTCTAATCCTCCGCGCACAAGTAATTGAATATAGAACCATAACTGCTCAAATTGCACCTGCAAAACCACAGCGTTTTCATTGAAAACAGCGGAAGCTCTGACGTAACATCAGGCAAAGAGAGCCACCTCAGCTTTGACTCCTGTCTCAGTAAACTACTTCATTCTCAGAAAGACAAGATTTGCGGTATTGCGGGAAGCTCAATTCTTCAAGATGATCTTTGTACACACCATCAACCATGTGATCATAACCGGGAATAAATCAACACGCGTGACCCCGACGTCACCATTCCTGATGGGACTTCACGACAGAACCAGCCATGCATACTCGCACTTTGGCGTGATGCTTCGTATTGATGTTCATAATAGATTTAATAAATATAAGAGCGTTTTTTAATTAAATAAATATAACACCTGACTATGTTTTAGGGCCTATGTACGTGACCAGCGAGAAAACTTTGTAACTTACTGATATCACCCTACAATCGCTTCATTAGACAAAAGCATAGTTGGTTCTGTCAATGTTTCCGTTTAGTTCGATGAACAATCATTTCAAGCGCTCGTTTTTTTTTTTCTTTTATTTATTCTTCTATTTTTTAAATTCTTTTACACCCTGTATTTTTACCGTTAACATATCGATCAAAAGGCAGCTGCGCTTGTGCTGTAGTTTGTGTCGTTCGTTCTTGTTATTTCGATTTGACTTCTCGTGGGGCTTGAACTATGATGGCAGCTGGAATTTCTCGTCGAGGCCTTGGAGATTTCAAATGTTGCAATTGCCTACGTAATTCTTACGCCCTGCCTTAAGGGGTTATGACACCCCAAAATAAAATATGAGATAACTATACTGCAAATAAAATATACCATTGTATGTTCCTACAATCCTGCTAAGTTTGTTTTGAAAATGGCGCGATAGTTTCGTGGATAAATCGATTTCTATGCTGGTCCCTCGGATCCGTCCCATTCGAAAAGGCCGCCGTGGCTGGGAGGCCGGTGACGTAGCCAGCCTCCTGCGCGGCGTCCCCTTGCACGCACTCACAGACTTGGCTATCTTTGCGCCTAGAGCTTTAGCTTCCTCGTTTACATTCCGCGTTTCGAGCATGGGGTCCTTGACGATTACGTCTATGGCATCGCTCGCCTTGTCAAAGTGTTCGACATTGATCGCAGCAGCGATGTGAATGATTGATATGAAGAGATGTTGGAAGCTGTTCATTTTGACTGCGACTCGCTGGCGACCAGCTCCAGTGAGGGCGAGTTACGGGCGAACTGGCCGTGATCACCGTCGTCCGGGAATATCTCGCAGGCGAATGCAGGGTGGAAGGGCAACGGGCCGGGGGCAAAAGCAAGAATAGCGTTGGGTTTGCCGAGTTGCGTGAGCGGTTTGATTGTAGCGCGCCGAGGAGAGCTGGG
>JABSTQ010007438.1:0-69256 GCA_013358835.2 Ixodes persulcatus
GAACCGTTTTTCCCTGTCGTTGGTGTGGCTGCCTAAACGTCTTATGCAATGTTATTAGACGCAGACTAACACCCACTTGTGGTCACTGAAGAACACTTCCAAAATCGCGCACTCAAGTTTTAAGCGTGTAGCTCTACCTACTTTCACACCGGTGGTTTCGCACTTATTCGTTCTATCACCCGAGACTCTTTCTGGCATGATTGGCGAAGCCTCTTTGTTTTTTATTGTTTCCATAATTAGCAGTTTTATGTTTATGTTTCTACGTGCCGTCATGGACGTGACGAAGTATTGTCACGTGACGTCACGGGAAGTCACAGTCTCACGTGATTTCACGACATCACGTAACTCAGGGTGTCACCTCACGTTATTAAGACGCGTACCGTCACTGTGCAACGTGACTTGACAGTGTCACGTGATAATGTCATCTGACGCCAATTAACAGCTGACGTGATGGGCGTCGTGACGCCAGGGTGATGTTGAGCGGCGTGACGTCAACGGCTTCACGTCAATGTGGAATGTTTTGGAGGAGTGCCGAGTGAGTGAGTGAGTGAGTTTATTGAGAAAATAATGTTGAAAAAGGGGAAATGCGGAACGAGAGGTTAGCCTCCCAACGCAAGGTCATATTTCGCGTTCCGCTTGAGGATGGGGAAGCCAAGAGTGGTTGAGTAGCGGAAGAGGAGGTCTAACGCCTGGCCGTCGAGGTTAGAGTCGCGATAAGAGGTCCGCGGCCTGAAGAAAATCAAAGATGGCTTCAAAAATTGTAATCCTGGTCGATTGTGGTCTTATTGGGAAAAGGAGACTTTGGGTATCTTGGTTGCCGATGTTATTTGCTGCGACAGTCTTTTGAAGATAATCCCTTGGTCCTGCGTGTTCTTGGCATAGCCAAAAACATGCTGCGGATTTTCTTTCACGTCACACTGGGGACATTTTGAAGAATATACTCGTCAAATGAAGTGCAAACGGAAGTTTGTATCTGTGCAGCCAGTTCGTAATCTGTGCAGTAAAACTTGTTGCTTTCTCGTGAATGTTTTTCTTGGAATAATGAGAGGTGGCGATCCAGAGGCTGTTTCGGGGTGAGGGTGATTGGTTGGCACCTCGTTGTGAGTAATGCTTCGTGCATAATTGTATGGGTAGATTTCTATCGTTTGTGATGCGTCGTCGTGGGCTTCATTGGCGAGGGCATCCGCCTTTCATTCCCGTGTACCCCTACGTGTGATGGGATTCATTGAAAGTCGGTGGTGTTTTCTTGATTTGCCATATTGCGTACACGTTGGGCAATGTTTTTCGCGAGTGGTGTTGCTTTTTTTAGGTTTTCAAGTTGCAAAAAGGCTCCTCTTGAGTCTGTCAAGATCACGAGCTGCACTTTCTTGTTGTGCTCTGATCTGTTGGTGAGTGTTGCCACATGGCTGCAAGCTGCGCTGTAGTTGTGTCATGGCAGTAACTCAATCGGGGTTTGGGAAACTGTTCACTTTAGGTACGACATAGGCAGCTGTGGTGGATATACCTTTTTTGCTTCCCCCTGTGTAAATGTGGATCATTCGAAAATAAAACTGGATTGTGTTTTTTGCGATGTCGCGTGCCACAATATCTGCCATGTGGCCGCGTCATGGGAGGTCTGGAATTTCCTGTGTAATATAGAGATGGTCTACCTGCTCGTATGGAGGTGGCAGGGGAGGGATGTTTTCTGGGTAGCCAATGTGAATGACAAACAGCCCCATGGTTGTGCCAAAGTGAGAATGATCGCGTGACAAAATGACGTCGATGAGAATTTCGAATGACGGTACTCTGAGAAGTCTAGCTGCATGGCGAAATGATTTTTCCTGTGCCTGATTTTCGATTGGGGAGTCATCTGCCTCGATTAGTGTGGAGTGTTCCTTGATGAAGATGGTAGTCTAAGACAGACCCCGAGTGCACTTTGATGAAAAATCTTCAGGAATTTCTACTGATATTTCGTGATCTCCATCAGAGGGAGAGCATAGAATATTATGTCAACGATGAGACCGCGGTAAAGTCAACATGACTTGTTGGTCGCTGTCCCAGTTACAACCTGCAATTCTGAGAATAGCACCTTGAAATTGTGGGCACCCCGGCGGCTCCCTAGCCCAGTTGCCCGACTGCGAGGCAAAGGTGCCGAACGTTTCCCGCGCGACTGGCGACGTCACGCCAGCCACGCGCACATCGGATGTGCCGCCTTGATAAGGTGGATCAGAGGCGGCGCACAGGGAGTCGCTGCCTGGACTCAGGCGCCGCTGGTAACAATGTTAATCGTCTCGTCCATGTCCCATTAGATGTAATTTCTTGTTGTTGAAACCGTTGGCTCCGTATTATTCCTCCGGGTCGGATATGTAGGAAGGCAAACCTACCATAAAGTTTACGGGCTTCGTTTATGGTACGCTTAGCTGCTAGGCGCCAATTGGCTCTATCGTCAATAAAGACGCCAGGATATTGCACCTCGGTTTCTCTTCGAATCCACTTGCCGCCTACACGTAGGGTACTGAATTCCCAATTAAGCCGAACTCCAGGCCGGTAGGTCAGTACCGACGTTTTTGTGGCCAAGAGCGTCAGACCCGCGTGGTGAAGAAAGGTGGTTCTCGTAGTGAGGGTATGTTGAAGTTTCGCTTGCACTATGGTTGATATGCGTGTCAGGCCTTCACACCAAAGTGCATTATCGCCTGCGTAAATAAAGCAGATTATTTTAATTATCCCACCCTTAGGAACTACCGGGGGAAGGCCGCGGCCGTTAATATGTTGAATAGTAAAATGCTTAAAACACCCCCTGTGGTACTCCTTGGGAAGAGACACGTGTCAAACTCATATGTCCTGCCATCTTGACTTTAAAGGCACTTCCGTGTAGGAATGACCGAATGAGCTTGAGGGATCTAAACCTGACACCGATCTGATGGAAGCGCTCTCTGATGATACTGTGTGGAAGAGCATCAAAGGCTCGGTGAATATATAAAAAAAAAAAAAAAACAGCGTGAAGCACGTGTTTCTTTGCCTTGGCTTGCTCTAGTGATGATGTTAAGTTCCCGATAGAGTCAGCCTTGCAGCAGAAACGACGGAACCCCGAAAGCTGTGGTGGTAGCGCTTATGCGTTTTCAAGTAGCCAGTTGAGGCGTCGATGAAGCGTGCGTTCGAGAAGCTTGCAAGTGGAGGATGTCAAGGATATTGGACGGTAGGACGCTATCACAGATTTCAACTTGCCAAGCTTTGGGACGGCTACAACCACGGAATGCAGCCAGAGGAAGGGAGCTCGCCAGACCGCCAAATGCCGTTGAAATATTCTAGTAGATGGTGTCTGTCTGTAGCGTCGATGTTCCTGAGGGCTTGGCTTGTGATGCCGCCAAATCCTTGGACACATTTGCGGCGGCAGCGGGATAGCGTTAGGTCCAGTTCTGCCTTCGTAAAGTCGGCATTGATTGTGGGATCAGGGAAAGATGTAAATATTGGATTTGGTGCTGGAGGGTTTCCTTGTGGGGAAGCGATAGGTTTTGAGAATTCATCTGCGAATACTTTAGCAAGGTTAGCCATTGATATTTTGTTCTCGATGGCTATTTCCACAAAAGAACATCTGCCAAGGCGCGTGGTGTGTCGACGTAGTTTTGCGTCTATTCGCGTTGATATTGTCCAGTCTGCCGGAGCATTTGCGCGCCTAGCAATCCGTTGAGCTCGTCGTGACGCAGCTCAAATTTCAAGGTAGTTATATCTGGGACCGAATTATTAGCAGGCATTAGGGATTTTTTTGGTGGCTTTTAGAGTGGAAGTTTGCATTGCCTCTTCTATTGGGAGAGCGCCTGCATCAGGGTTATTTAGGAGCTTTGGTAGTATTTGTCAGTACAGATCCAAGTTAGTAATGCTGTATTCACGGTGTTTTGGCGCAATGCTGCAGCAGGGAGTGAGATGTATAGGAACATGATCGGAGCTCCATGTGCTTGGCTCCTCGTCCCGGATCATCCTGCTGTCACGTGATACAAACCTAAGATTTATAGGACGCTTGGTTTTGTGAGATTAGGGCGTAGTGGTGTTGGGGCTCAAGTATTTATGAGGTGAAGGTCAAGACCAGTTGTGACATCAAAGAGAGCAGTGCCATCGTTGGTCGTGCTGCCGCTGCCCCACGTAGGGTGGTTCGCTTTAAAATCGCCGCACCAAATTGTGGGTTCAGGACAATGAGCACCAATTTTCCGCATTACCGGGTGGCTCAAGGAGACGGCAGGCGCTTTAAATCGACCGCAAAATTCGGTTTCTTAACCTATCGCGCTACGACTTTGTGCAGCGCTGCCCACAGATGGTTCATTTTTTTTTTTGTAAAATTTGCAAAGAGCAAACTTACCTGAGGAAAAAGTAAAGAAAGAAAAAGGCTTAGCTCCTATGGAAACGCAGCGACGCCACCGGTCTTCAAAGAGCACGGCGCCGTTTCGCACGGGACACAAGAGATGGCGCAACGAACGCCGCCAACGAACGAGCATACGGCGTCGAGAGCCAGCGTCTTTAGCAGACAATCTTTTCGACTCAAAAGCAGCGCGCGTTCCGCAGGCGGCGACAGTCGCAGAAACAATTACAGGCGCGGTAACAACAAGCAACTGCAGTTCCTTGTCTGCTAAATACGCCGGCTCTCGGCGTCGTCTGCCCGTTCGTTGGCAGCATTTGGCGTCGTGACCGCTTGCGCCCTCTCTTGTCTCCCGTGCGAAACGGCGCCGTGTTGTTTGCAGACCGGTGGCGTCGCTGCGTTTCCATAGGAGCTAAGCCTTTTTCTTTCTTTACTTTTTCCTCAGGTAAATTTGCTCTTTGCAAATTTTACAAAAAAAATGCACCATCTGTGGGCAGCGCTGCACAAAGTCGTAGCGCGATAGGTTAAGAAACCGAATTTGCGGTCGATTTAAAGAGCCTGCCGTCTCCTTGAGCCACCCGGTATGTCGGGATCCCATGTTTGATTCGGTCGAATATAAGTTTATATAATAGTGAAGTCATATTATTTAAGCGTAGTTTTGCTGCTACGTGTTCTTCACACGCAGAATTCATGTCGTTTAAGCATATTTCTTTCTGGTAGATTGAACCTATAATGAATTATGATGCGCGATATTTTCTACCGGGCGAATTGTATGGCTGTGGTATTGGACATAACGGAAAAAGTCGGTGGAGGCCTTCTGATAAATAGGTCTCTTGCAAGGCGAGAACATCTGTTTTAGACTCAAGACGAGTACGCAGAAGCTCAGGAAGACGAGGGCGAAAGATATTTACATTCCACTGTAGCACACTAGGTAAGGTTTTCATATTTCTTGGCTTTTAGTCATCGGTGTTTTAGCTATTAAGGTAGAACAAGGATAGTGTTATGTTTTTTGTTGTCATTATGAGTCTGTGTGCTTCAGCAAGGTAAGCGCGGAAAAACTTTAAAATATTATTCTAATAATAGATTCTAAGGAAATGATGGCAGCTATCACTCGGTGAAGTGTTGACGATGGTGATGTTGTTGGCAATATTTTACGAAGAGCGCGATCAACACAATTGGGATTAAAGCCTTAAATGTAGAGCTAGTTTCCAGTGCACTCGCTTGAATGGGCGTCGAACTCAAGTCGGGAGGTGTGTGTGAAGTGATGTCCTTGATATTTTGTTTCTCCCAGAAGGATGGTTTTTGAGATCTTCTGGGCGTGGTTGACGTTGTGGGTTTTTTCTTCTGTGGGATTTTGGTCTGTTTTTTCTAGATTATAAAAGGGAGTGCAATCCTCCATGGCTAGGAGTGGCACATCCCTGGGGGAGATACTAGGACCAGGGCCGGCTTGCTAGAACCAGCGTCTCAGCTGAGACTGGGTGAAAGAAAGCACTGCCAAAGCCAGCGCACGAGCTGAGCGGGACTCAAGCTGCGTCTCAAGACGCTCGCGCGCCCCAGCCTTTGCAGTGCTTTCTTTCACCCAGTCTCAGCTGACACACTGTTCTAGCAAGCCGGCCCAGGTGTGTCCTTCGCGGTTGTTTTCTTGATTGTTCTGTGTTTAGAAGGTACCGCACTTCTTGCCTCACGGAATGTAGTGTTCTTCTCTAACTTGTATTTTGTAACTTCAATCTTCCTTATTTTTACTGGACACTCGGTTGCTTTGGAGGCGTGCTTTCCTCGACAGTTCGCACAGTAGGGGTCGGATTCGCATACGCTTTCTTGACACTGTCCACATCGGTAGCACAATTGGAAGTCACTATTGCACACAGCTGCAATGTGGTCGAATTTGTGGCGTTTGTAGCACAGTACGAGGCGCGCTCGGTACGGTATTAGTTCGGCCCTCACGAGACCCGCTTTGATGTGTTGAGGTGGAAAATGTTCCTGCAAATGCTACTCTCACTACGGGCGATGCCTTCCGGAGTCGTTTGACTTCTGTTATACCGACTAAGGATTGCAGATATGTCTTTACGTCTATCTCAGTGCAATCAGGGTCGGTGTCACGAAGTACGCCAAAACTGTTTCTGCGGTCTCTGGGTAGAAAGGCTGTCACGGACAGCGCAGAGAACTTGTTTATCTTGAGAAGCTCCGCTTTGAGGAATGGTCGTTTGGCATTAACAGCAACTATGTCGCGAGCCAGGTTAAACCATGTTGGGTGCAATGTTTAGGAAGTCTGAGAGCTTGCATTTGCTGAGTGATTCTACCTTGTGGTTTTGAGTGGGGATGCATAACACAGTGCATCCGACTGGTAGGTTGTTTTCGTTCTTGGAAGATAATACTGAACTTCGGCACATCTTACGTCGTTTCTTGCCATGACTGATCTCGTACTCAGCGTCGTCAGAAAGGATGTCGTCGCGTCGTCGAGATCGTTGGTGGACACGATTGTCGACGAGGAGCTACTGACTGCTTCAGCGATGGCTTCATCTGGCAGAATTTTATGTCCGTGTTTGAACGATTCCGAAGAATGTGCTTCGTCTATATCTAAGATGGGAAGGCATCGGTGGGTTTGGTTGTTCCGAGGTCATTTTTATAGATCTTCTGGCCTCCCAGAAAGGGCCCTTTGGGCGTAGAGCTTCAATGCCTTTCTGCCGGTGAGTATTGCAGAATACAAGATGAAAAAAGCGTTATTTACCGGTTAATTGAGGATAAGAGGAAGACACAAAAATGAGGTTACCAGTAGCAGTGTCGTCGTCGTCGTCCTTTCGCGGGGTGCAAACAATTGCCCGCGTCAATTTGGTGCGCGGTCGACGGCGCAAAACCCGCGAAGTGAATGTCCAACTATACTTCGTTTCACCTTATCTGCGAGCGAAGCCAAAGCTAGAAGCGCGAGACCAGCGCTTTTTGCGTTTCTGCCCCAGCTCGCGCGCTCGAGCAAAGCCTGAACGCACGGAGCTTTCGTGCTCGCGCTTCCAGCTTTGCCTTCGCTCGCACATAAGGTGAAACGAAGTTTTTTTTTATAACTGCTATCACAGTAAAAAAAGACGGTCGCTGCAACCAAGAAAACCATGAAGTCCTACTCCCCTCGGTCATATTACCGCAAAGGCGAACAACTGCGTCACAGTGACGTGTTCTTATAAAATTCGCACCTTTCATTATTGTTTTTGCTAACTCGTGAATTTCAACAAAACTAAACCGAAGGCAATTTCAAGATGTGTCGCCTGCCTTTATCAATGGAGCCAACGCTACTTTGTCTTGCCATAAGCCCGAGCGCAGACACAGGCTAGAAGACGCGCAAACAGACACTCAGACCGAGCGAAACGTTACGGCGCAAATTCTGCGCTTGATTTGAATTGAGCCGGTGGATGAGCACGCACAGAAAAACGGCGAATGCCGTGAAGCGGGAATTTAGGACATTCAAGATATTGCATTCGTGGATGTTCAAACCGCGGGTCGTCGTCAATACAGTGAGTTTCTAACCGCTTCCAAGAAACATAAAAGTGTTCCAGTGAGCGAGGAGAGAAAAAATGAACCCGTGAAGATTTGAGAGACGCCGTGTTCGTACGGAGCACACTGTTCGGCTTGGGTAAAATGACGCTTCACACTTCAGATAGAACGCATTTAGTTTCGTGGCTCGTGCTACTAGAAATTGGCAGGCACACTTGTTCCAATCAAAATGAACTTAGTCCGAGAAAATGTTTAAGTTACACGCACGCTCCAGTTCTGCTCCCACCTAACACTACGTGACAAACATTAAGGTAAAATTCAACCAGTACGCAGGCCTTCCAAAATGTTGGTGTTGGAGAGAATCGGTTGATATAGCTGAGAACAGAGCGACACGAAAAAAATTGAAGAAAAACAATTGCTGCCATACTCTTTTTGCTGAAGTTGGAGGTAAAATTGTGTCACGGTTATTTTTAATATTGAGGTAACGTTATTGAAGCTCATTAATGAGTCACGTGCGCTCCGACATCCGTGTTAACTATACCAGCATTCGGGAGTTTCTTCTTACTGTGCAATCAGCACTCACGTCCCGTGTGATTGCCACGAATGTCAAAACTAGGCCGGACATGTACCCACAAACGCTATGCGTGCGTGCAATGCACGTGTGTAGCTCACCTTTATTAACTAAATTTTGCCAGTGGCTTGCATATAACCGCAATAGGAGATGTGGCCGGCCAGAGAAACGAGTCACAGCTGTTGGATTCATGAGGCGGTGACACACAGAGCTCTATAGGGAGTATTCACTGGACGCCATATTTGTGGGTGCTGTTTAAAGCGCATGCTCAGAACGAGCTCACATCAATAGGCTGCTAAGACCGGCGCTCTCGATGGTGCGGAATGCACGTTGCAAAAGAACTGTGGAAGCTCGCCATCAGCACGCGCTCAGCATTCGCGCACACAGCTATGGCCGCCAGTGAATACTCCCTATACCTGTCCTTGTGATAGTCCAATTCACTGTACTGAGCTGGCATTCGTGAAAGAAAACCAAGATTCTCGAAGAAACTACAGATTCTCATTGTTGGAGCCGGTTTTTGTTTCACATGCTTTTAACACAGAATGTGTTTAAGAGCTGGATTTTATGTGAAAAACGTAGACTTTTGTTTATCAGAAAAAAAAAAAGTTACATGGAGGTCAAGGAACATATAGCATACGAAACTCATAGCATACGTACTATGCAAAACTATAGACCTTTGCAGAAATCGCCTCCTGCGCGCTGCCATCTTTGTCTGCTGGGCTGTGGAACGCCTTCCAAGCATGCGCTGTTGATCTGCTGTGCGGTATATTGGACGCTGCGCATGCGTCCACAGCTCAGTGAATCAGCATTTGTTTGCCCGGTCGCTTCGTTCGAGACTGCCGCTGGAAAGGTCTATAGAATGCCAATTATAGGAAACGCGTTATTATAGCAAGAAACGCTTAGTTAAATACAACCATAACTAGTCAAAATTAGGCATAATTAGTTGTAATTAATTAGATTTATCAAAAAGGAGTCGCAAGAATTGAACCCCGGACCGTGTGACCCGCCGCCTGGCGCCTTTGCTGAACGACAAGAGGAGAAGGTGTGAACGGAAGAAAGAGAAGTAAGAAAATGTTTGGAAAGAAAGGACTAGTTTTGTAGGAAGCACTCCAATGGGGGGAGTCGTTGTAACTATCTAGGTGAACAGGAGAGCAAGCTGCTGATCTATGTATGACTCACGAGAGCCTGGGGTAGCAGGTGGCAGTCGGCTCGCGCAGCTGGCTCCCGAATGGCGAAGCGTAGCTGCTCACGCTATCTCATTACGTCACAGGCGGATCGTAACGCAGATATGAATTGCGCAGCGGTATTCTGAAAGCGAAACTTCGCCTAGCAATCAATAGAGAGCGTAGTGGGGGCGAGAAACCTCCTCACCTTGCGATTAGGCATCACGTTCCATAACCGACGTCAGTCACATGATCGGCCGCAGCGTGAGACACCTCCCGCACCAGGCGAATGGTGTGGAAAGAATTATTTACCGAGTCATGCCCGCACCTACCGAGGGTCGCGTTAGGCAGCTCTAACGACAACGCAGCAATAACGAGGATTAAAGGCGCCATTCGTATCGTCTTCGGGAACGTCATTTTAATACTGCTTATCTATAAAAGCAAAATATGGTACGAGTGTGCGTCGTTTGCTACAGATGAAATGATATTCGATACTTAGAACAATTAGTTACCTCTTGAAAAAATTATAATCGTGACATGTAATCTACACTGGATTGAGGAACATTTTCATAACAAATTCACTTTCAAAATAACCCTCGTTTTCTCTGAATTGCGTTTTTCGCGCACATAGTAAAGCTTCTAAATATTGCTTCATTGTGAAATTATTTTAAACGACTTTGAACACAAACACATATAAAGTAGCCTCAAAGAGGACCAATTCAGTTCTGTTGGAACACATTGAAAAAATATCAGACCAGCTACTAAAATTCTATCAGGAAAAACTTCAAACTTCTAGGATGAAATTTTCAAATTTAAGCATTTTAAGGCAGAGTTGACGACTAAACCGCCGGAGTTGCACTTTTTATATTTTTATGCGGAGTTGCTAAAATCATCAGAAATAAGCCCTCAAAGTTCGTTGCTCAGTTAAAAATGACACTTTCAAATTGTATAAAAAAAGGCAATTTAAAAAAAAAGATATAAAATATGTGTGCACAAGTTGAAAAAAAAAGAGAAAATAAGTAGATACGAGACTGCACGTGACTTTATCTATATATTAAAAGCATCAGAACGCTACTTGGTCGCATCACAAATATATAAACATATAAACCTAGATTTCGCAGAGGCATGACTCCAAAGATATAAAAATGTGTGAATTTTTTATTTTTTATTGCGAGTTACGTGTGCGGAGATAGGTATCACATTTTATCCTGAGGTATTAAAGATCAATGCGTCATTCATTTGCAGCTAGAACGAATTGCGTTACTCCCGCACAGACGCTACATTTGTACCGCGAATACGAGCGGAAGAACAGCCAACACCGTCAAATTAATGCGGCCGTACAACCACAACCTTAAAAAAAAACAAAAAAACAATATTTTGAGGCATTTAATATGTCGCCAAAACAGCCGAAGTTTGCAGCGTTGCTTTCGGATCTGGGAAAGGTCTTTCTTTATGGATTCGTGGTTCTCGTTGTTTGCGACAATATAGTTATTATTATGTACGCTAGAGGTTCAACTGGCCCTAGTGTGCAGTAACAAATTGACGCAGATGGCAACCAGTCTGAAATGGACTTCCAGTAATGCATTTCTGTGGAAAAAAGTGAGCGAATGTTTTTCCTTACGCTTGATTATAAGGGCCAATATCAAGAATAATGTGAACGTACTAAATAGCATGGAACATTTCTCAGTCACGCAGGCGAAAATATTGGTCAGTTAGTGCGTTTTTCTTTCAAATTCATCGCATTAAAAACGGTCAAAGTCAAAGTCAAATTTGGGGGTTTTACATGCCAAATCTGGCACGTCCCAGCGGAGGACTGAGGATTAATTTGGACCACCTGGGGATCCTTTGACGTACAACCAAAAGCTCGGTTACACGGCGCCTCCTCCGCAATAAGCCTCCGTCAGATTGCGGGCAACTCGGCCGGGATTCGAACCCGCCACATGGGGATCCGTAGGCCAGCGCTCTCGCCTCGTTTTAACTGATATTGTCACGAACGGAGGTGACACGAAGACGAGCAGTGAACTGAAAAATAAAGGTTTAATGGGCGAACTTGTACGAACCAAAAATATGTAAGGAAAGAGCGTCGAGGCAGCAGAAAAGCAGGCGGCGATTCGGCGGCGAAACAGAGCGCGAGCGAGACTGACTCGACAAGGTCGCGGGTAGCTGCTTATCTACCGTGCGTCACTATCTCGAAAGTTCGGCAAAGAAGGCTCGAGTGTCGCGCGCTTGGAGCGTGGATGAACTGGCACTTTCGAGAACAACAAAGCAGGTGGAAAGTTACGTCTGGTGCGAGAATGAATGCGAATCTTCTAGATGCCGGTGACCGAGAGTTGCTTTCTCGGCCCCGCGGGCGGCATTATCCCCCCCTTTTAAAAGTGCATCGTCCCGATGCAACGCAAACAAAAACAGAAATGGCTAAAAAAAAATTACGGTGAAACGAAATGAACATGCAGTGTCGTAATCCTAGCGCGCGTAGAACGGCTTGAGTCGAACTACGTGGACGACTTCGGGTCGTGGCTGGCGGCGTCCTGATGGTCGGGTTCCGTCGGGGAGCACCTCGTAGTTCAAGTCCCCAAGGCGGCGGATGACCTTGTAGGGTCCGAAGTAGCGTTTTAACAGTTTTTCACTGAGGCCGCGGCGGCGAACGGGCGTCCACACCCACACCCTGTCTCCGGGCTGGAACTCCACGTCGCGGCGACGAAGGTTGTACCGGCCAGCGTCCACACGTTGCTGGTCCTTTATTCGAAGACGGGCTAGCTGGCGTACTTCTTCTGCTCGTTGGGTGACCAGCTGAGCGTCGTCGGTGCCGTCGTCCGTCGGGTCGTGGGGCAGCATGGCGTCGAGCATCGTCGTCACCTTTCTGCCGTGCACCAGCTGAAAAGGTGTAATGCCGGAAGTTTCTTGAATCGCCGTGTTGTACGCAAACGTGACGTAGGGCAACACTTCATCCCACGTCTTGTGTTCCACGTCCACGTACATCGAAATCATGTCGGCGATGGTCTTGTTTAGTCGCTCCGTCAGTCCGTTGGTCTGCGGGTGGTATGCCGTGGTTCGGCGGTGGTCGGTGTGGCTCAGGCGGAGTATCTCTTGTGTCAGTTGCGCCATGAACGAGGAGCCTCGGTCCGTAATCAGGACTTGGGGAGCGCCGTGCCGGAGGACGATAGACTCCACGAAGAACTTGGCTACTTCCACGGCGGTCCCCGAGGGGAGTGCTTTTGTCTCGGCGTACCTGGTGAGATAGTCAGTTGCCACGATTATCCAACGGTTTCCCTGCGTCGACGGCGGGAAAGGTCCGAGAAGATCCATTCCAATCTGCTGGAATGGTGCAGTCGGGGGCGCGATCGGTTGCAGGAGACCTGCCGGCTTCGTCGGTGGTTTCTTGCGTCGTTGACATTCGTGGCACGAACGGACGTAGAGGTGGACAATCTTCGGGAGCTTGGGCCAGTAGTATTTTTCTCGGATCCGTGCAAGAGTTCTACTGTAGCCAAGGTGACCAGATGTTGGGTCGTCGTGGCAGGCTTGGAAGATCTCTTCTCGAAGACTAGCAGGAATCACCAGGAGCCACGTCGAGTTGTTGTTCCCGAAGTTTTGTTTATAAAGGATGCCCCTCCGGACGGCGAATCTTGGCAGGTCACGAGAGAAGGCTCGGGGAATTGTACCCCCTCGTCCCTCCAGATGGTCGATCAATGCGCGCAGTTCAGGATCGTCCCGCTGGAGCGCTGCCATACCGTGAATGCTAGGTGCTACCGCCCGATCCAAAGGGCTCAGCCGTATTCATCCATCCATCCATCCATCCATGCTCACTGCGCCAAGAAAGTGATCGTCGTCGTCGTCGTCTTTGGTACAGCTGGTAGCCGACTCGACGGGAGCTCTGGACAGGCAGTCGGCGTCGCTGTGTTTTCGGCCTGACTTGTAGACCACGGTCACGTCGTACTCCTGCAGTCGTAGGCTCCACCGAGCGAGGCGTCCCGATGGGTCCTTCAGGCTCGCTAACCAACACAGCGAGTGATGGTCGGTGACCACTCGAAAAGGAATCCCGTACAAGTACGGGCGGAATTTCGTGATGGCCCAGACGACGGCCAGACATTCCTTCTCGGTCGTCGAGTAATTGCGTTCCGCGTTCGACAGCGTCCGGCTAGCGTATGCGATCACGCGCTCCGCACCATCTTGTCGTTGGACCAGTACCGCTCCGAGTCCTGTATTACTGGCGTCCGTGTGAACTTCCGTTTCGGCTGATTGGTCGAAGTGGCCGAGAATCGGTGGTGACTGGAGCCGTCGCTTTAGTTCGTCGAATGCCTGTTGTTGTTCTCGACCCCATTCGAAGTTCACGGCGTCTTTCGTAAGGCGCGTGAGCGGCGCAGAAAGCTTGGCAAAATCCTGAACAAATCGCCGGTAGTATGCGCAAAGTCCAAGGAATCTTCGGACGGCCTTTTTGTCGGTGGGCGGTGGAAAGGCCGCTACGGCGCGAGTCTTCTCAGGGTCAGGACTTACACCTTCGTTGCTCACAACGTGGCCCAGGAACTTCAGTTCGCCGTAGGCAAACCGGCACTTCGTCGGCTTGAGGGTGAGTCCTGCGGTCCTGATTGCCTCAAAAACGGCCCGAAGGCGTCGCAAATGCTCGTCGAAGTTGGCCGACAATACCACGACGTCGTCGAGGTAAACGAGACATGTCTGCCACTTGAGGCCTGCCAGGACGGTGTCCATGACACGTTGGAACGTTGCCGGCGCTGTGCAGAATCCGAAGGGCATCACCTTGAACTCTTACAGTCCGTCGGGCGTGACGAAAGCAGTCTTTTCTCGGTTCCGTTCGTATTGCTGCAACCAGTCTTCGACGTCTTCGTAGATCTCGCCGTGGAAGGACGTCGGCGTACGAGGGGCGACGGGCAGGTAGACGACGGGGCCGGCGGTCGGGGTCTGCAACGACTGGGGGTTCATTGTCGGCTTCGTCGACTGGTTGGTCTTCTTCGGAAGTAGATCGAATTCTGGGGTCAACCCTTGATCACGGTGGCTTCCTCGGGTCTCGGTCGTCTCCACGTACGGTCTTCTTAAGCCGGGGACTCGACTTGTGCTGCGAAGCCTCAGAGGGGTACGCTTTATGGGCTGGGGTTACCCCGCACCTCCACCAGAAATGTCACGAACGGAGGTGACACGAAGACGAGCAGTGAACTGAAAAATAAAGGTTTAATGGGTGAACTTGTGCCAACCAAAAATAAGTAAGGAAAGAGCGTCGAGGCAGCAGAAAAGCAGGTGGCGATTCGGCGGCGAAACAGAGCGCGAGCGAGACTGACTCGACAAGGTCGCGGGTAGCTGCTTATCTACCGTGCGTCACTATCTCGAAAGTTCGGCAAAGAAGACTCGAGTGTCGCGCGCTTGGAGCGTGGATGAACTGGCACTTTCGAGAACAACAAAGCAGGTGGAAAGTTACGTCTGGTGCGAGAATGAATGCGAATCTTCTAGATGCCGGTGACCGAGCGTTGCTTTCTCGGCCCTGCGGGCGGCAATATCTGCAAGCTCGAAAACTTTTTCAAATGGGGTAAAGCCAGAATATTCTTACCGCCCGATAAATTCAGCACAATATTAAAAGGAAAAACTGTTTTTTATAGTGCACTTACTTTTACTGTGTTACGCGTTCTAACCGCTTGTAAATGGGGGTCATTTTAGTGGCCTGCAAATATCGCGTGTTATCAGTGTTAACGTCATCAGGATGTTGGCGCTTCTTGAACAGGTTTTACATTCTTTTATACTGTTATCATTGTTAAGGTTCACCGTTTGTATTTACACATCTGTTGTGGAACATTAGGGGTGGGCCCGCAATACTAGAAAGTTAAACATCGCTCACTGATCGAAAAAAACAAACGCTGTAACTAATCATGTTGTATTACACCTGAGACTGCGGTGGATGAAAACGAAAGAACTTTCAGTAGAAGGAACAGACACAGAGAACGTCTTTTTTGAGACGTTCTCTGTGTCTGTTCCTTCTACTGAAAGTTCTTCCGTTTTCATCCACCGCAGTCTCAGGTGTAATACAACATGATTAGCTACCACCAGCTCGCCTGCACTCTCACCGTCTTTTCGCTGTAACTAAAGCAAAGGTAATTCTGCTTCTCAGGCGAAAATACAAAATGCGACGTAGACTGACGAGCGTGTTGGTTCTGTTGAGGAGGAGGTTGTGCTGCGAGATTCCGAAACCAGGGCTTCGACACGGCAAGCGCCAGGATCATCGACAACGACAGAGCGGGCGATTTCCACGCCGCTGAATTTTCACCGCGTCAGCAGTGGGCTTGGCGGCACCGAGATGGCAGGATCACTGAATCCGTTTTTGCTCTTCATTCAGTTTGGTAAAGACAGTCTTTATGCTTCTGTTAAAGACGATTGTCTCGGTTTGCTAGTGCTGCCAAGCCCACAATTCCTGTGTGTCATTATCGGTGAATGTTTTGATGTTATTTATTTATTTATTTATTGATACTGTCGGCCCTTTACAAGGCCTTTACAGGAGTGGTAATACACACAAGATGTAAAAGAACAATCATACACTGACACTACAAAAAAGTGATTCACCCGGAGGGTAAAAGAACAATCATGCACTGACACTTCAAAAAGTGATTCACTGGGAGGAAAAAAGCAAAAGAAATACATTCAAAACACGAAGTCACGGCACATTATCAAGCACTATACTCTTTATATTTTTAACAAAATCACAGACATTTGTCATAGTGACGGCGTAATTCGGGAGTTGGTTCCATTCCTTTATTGCCCTAGGAAAGAAACTAAATTTAAAACAATCATTTTTGACAGACGGTTCCCTGATGTACATGCTATGACGACGTCTCGTGCATTCACTGACGCGTACGTCCATGTAATTATTTTTGTCTATCTTAACTAGACCATGAATGATCAAAAAAATGAATTTCAGGCGGTCGCACTTTGTTCTTAATTCAAGAGAAGGAAGTTCAGCAAGTCTACAGAGTTCGGTGGGGGAATGGTTACGATTATATTTATTGAAGATAAACCTGGAAGCAAGCCGCTGGACTTTATCAAGTTTGGACGAGTTAGCTACTGTATATGGATCCCACACTACTTTTGCGTATTCAAGGACAGGTCTCACCAGTGTTTTGTAAGCTAATGTTTTTATTTCTGGAGAAGCGCTTGCAAGATTTCTTCTGAGGAACCATAGTGCCTGGTTAGCTTTTCTGGACACTTTTTCCGTCTGTGTATTCCATCGTAAGTCGCTTGTAAAGGTCACTCCTAAGTACTTATTTTCGTCTACACGAGGTAGGTTGGTGTCATCTATAAAGTAATCATAATTTAGGAAACGTTTTTTTCTTGTTATAGACATAACGACCGATTTTCGAGGGTTTAACTCCATTTGCCACTCGTCGCACCAATGTTTGATTTTGAGGAGTTCATTTTGCAGTTTTAGTTGATCTTGTTCAGTTTCTATTTTATTGTACAAAATACAATCATCCGCAAACAGCTTAATGGGAACTGATATTCCACAGCGTATGTCATCTATAAATATTAAAAATAAAAGCGGTCCTAGCACACTACCTTGTGGAACTCCAGAAGCAACTGGCGCGGGTCTAGACACACAGCCTCCCAACTCAACGAATTGAACTCTCGATGAAATATACGAGCAAAACCAGTTTGTGATGATGGGGTTCTTAAACAAGGCATTAATTTTAAGCAACAATTTAGGATGAGACACTTTATCGAATGCTTTTGCAAAATCTAAAAATATGATGTCCGTTTGGCCACGGTTATTTATAGTTTGGGAGAGATCGTGAACGGTTTCGATGAGTTGGGTCGTTGTGGAAAGACATTTACGAAATCCATGTTGATATTGAAACAAAATATTGTGATCGTTAAGGAACGTTAAAAGATGCTTTGAAACGATATGTTCGAGAAGCTTAGAGCACGTGTTAATGAGAGATATAGGTCGGTAGTTTTCCACACAAGAAATAGAGCCTCCTTTATGTATGGGGACAATTTTGGCAATCTTCCAGGCTTTTGGCACAGAACCATTATTTATAGACGACTGAAAAATTATAGTAAGATATTTGGCAACCCATTCAGCGTACCGCTTCAAAAACGCATTAGGAATTCCGTCAGGCCCGGGACTTTTCTTTACATCTATGTTGAGCAAGAGGTTAATGACTCCCTCCTCTTGAATTAATAAGTCACTAATTGGAGGATAATCAGCAAAATCTCTACCTCTTGGTAAATGTTGGTTATCTTGAGTAAACACAGATGAAAAAAAGGTATTGAATTCTTCCGCTCGTGTCTGACTGTTGTCGGAAGTAATTTCCTTTTTTTATAGCACATTTGTTACTAAGCTGTGGCGACATTGAAATTAATCCCGGTCCCGACACAGTCATTCTTCAAGAAATTCCTTCTGAATTGAAGGGGATAAAGACAGACATAACCGAGCTTAAGGAGAAAGTAGGTAATGTTGAAAAAGCAATGTCCATACTTCCGGAACTGACAAAAAGGATCACAGACAACGAAAATGAAATAGCAAGCTTACGTCAGTGTGTACGCAGTTTAATAAAAAAAGGTTGATGATCTAGAAAACCGCATCAGGAGCAATAACTTGGTTGTAAAAGGCATTAAAGAAACAACAAATGAAACTGAAGAAGAACTGAAAGAAGTGCTCGGCAATATCTTTCGAGATGAATTGCAAGTCACGGTCACGAGCGTGGAACGTATCCACAGAATTGGAAGGCCTTTTTCGGATAGGCCAAGACCAATCATCGTGCGCCTTGCAAACTTTAACGAAAAGAAAACAGTATTGCGCAACGCCAAAAAGTTGAAAGGGACCGACATTTTCATTGATCAGGATTTTTCGAGCGAGGTCAGAAGAAAGAGGCGAAACCTTTGGGTAAGTGCATCTGAGAATAGAAAAAGTGGCCGACAAGTTGCACTGGTCTTTGATAAGCTAAAAATTGGGGGTGCCACGTATGCTTGGAACGACGTCACGAGCCAACGATGTGTTGTACGTGAACAAAAAACCAGTGATACGGCTGGAGTTGTTTGGCAGGCGCAGGAATGACATATATCCAACAAGTTTCAGTTGCTTAACATAAACGCACGTATACTTGTCGGCACGACAACGCCTTTTGAAGGTGAATTGCCTTGACTCAATCGGCCGGGCATTGATAGCACACAAAAGCAGACAGCGTCCCAATGGACCTTTTTCTAAGTTTTCCAAGCACCGAGCTGCATGCTACGAGTATAGTTACACGCGCTGCACGTGCTGGCGCCTGCAGTAGTAATTGTTCTAAAGCAAGAAGTCTAAAAGAAATTTTGCCTTGCACGCGCGTTCGTCAAAGCCTTATTATGGTTATTTACTTTGAATGGTTTATAAGAGGAAGGGCCAGCGCGCGCGGACCGTAGAATTACATTTACAGCGTTCTCCTTTATGCTTCGGTAATTTAGAGAAAGGTATAAGGAGTATTCACTGGGCGCCATATTTGTGGGTGATGTCTAGAGCGCATGCTCTGAACGAGCCCACATTAATAGGCTGCTAAGACCGGCAATCTTGAGGGTGCGGAATGCACGTTACAAAAGAACTGTGGAAGCTCGACATCAGCACGTGCTCAGCAGTCGTGCACACAGCTATGGCCGCCAGTGAATACTTCCTATACTAGGACGCTGTCTTCTTTTGTGCGCTATCAATACCCGGCCGATTGATCCAAAGACGTTGCCATGCCGACAATTATCGCGTTCATTTAGGCGTAGTAATGGCCCGAATCGCAAGACTATCTAAAAAATGCGGCGAGGACATTGCTCATGTTTTGCGATTTAAATGAGGTAAGGCAAAGCGAAAGCCTCCTGCACCATTCGTTGCTGACTAACGCGCCCGATAATGCAGCTACAACGACATATTAGTTCCAAAGCGAGCGGCGCTCACTCAACGGGGCACCGCCATGTTTTTCCGCATCCCTACCGAGCCAGTCACGTGATTTCAAAATCCCTCTCCTAGGTACTGCGGCTAACTTCAGCCGCGGTTAGCGCTTCGAGCAAACGGGCCCACTGTGAGGCGTGTTTCTTCCTTATACGACGGTCGTATCATATTGGCCATAACAAAATAAAATTGTCTGCAAACGTGTTCGAAACCTACAAAGGTACGAAGCAAACGCACCTTGAATATGCTGAAGGTGTGGCTGCCAATCATTTAGTCATACGTGTCTGCAGCGATGCCGTGTCCTTTCTATAATGTATGCACATTCTGACTGCACCTTAGCATACACTTTATTGTATTGGCGCGCAGCGCGTGTGCGTGAGTTCTGTGGCGATGTCGCCAACCCAATCCCGCCACTGCGGTGAAGACACTTAAATGTCTTGACCGGATTTGGCGCCCACTTTTAGGCTGAGTCCTATATACTTGCAAGCCACATCCTAGCGGGACCGTGTAATCGAGGCCATCAATTAACACACTTATCACTTCAAGTAGAACTTTAACATGCACCTATTAAGTTGAGCCCCCCAAAAAATACTTCGAGAAAATACTTTCCAGCACCTACACAACAGATTTCGCCCTATACAAGTGCGGGTCAGCGCCGGGAGGAGTTGAGTATATAGAGGGTGACAAGATTTGCCATGCGAATTTGTTCAAACATGTCATTTTTTACTTTTTTTTTTGTAGATTGTTGAGAGCTCCATTCCGCCCACCCAGGACATAGAAGACAGGTCGAGTCTTCTCTCGTACATGCGGGGCCTTCTCGCCAGTGCCAACCTCAAGCCACACACGTGCGAAGTACTCTTTATAGGCGCACGTTGTGATGGACTGCAATCGTTCATCGGTAGGTTTTACGAACGCTCCTGTGGCATTGCGTTTCGCACCGACCCCTCTAGCTGTGGCGAGTGTATACGTTCGGGGATTGACGTATCCCATGCGTTCCCAACGCAACCCTAAAGCCGCGGCCACACTGCTTAACGCACTGTACAGAAGACAGTGCGAAGACAGTGTCTGCGAAGCGTTTCTTCCGATGAGGGTACGGCGGTCCTGTGAGATTTCTCATAAAAAAAGAATCGGTCTGCAGACATGATGGAAGCATGCACGAAGCAAACGTGACTCGACCATGCTTGAGACGCGACCGCGGGTGGTTCTGTCACTATGTCTGCAAAGAACGCTGTGTCATTTGCATTACGTAGGGGCAGTGTGTAGCCGCGGTGTAAGAAATCTGAAGCTACTAAATTCCTGGCAAAACTGCAGGAGTTTAGTAGCTACAGATTTTTTAAACCGCTGGCCTGATTCGCGGACTGAAATTCAATGTCAATCGCTGCAATCTATACAGACGGAGCTGGGCAAAACGACGAAGCTCATTACACGTTTCGACCCAAGAAGATCAGTCGGAGCCGCGTCACTGATCGGGACATTTACATTCGCAAGTTTCGAATTCGGAGTCCCAAAATTTGGGTCACCCAAAACAACTTGGGGCATCGCACTTCGCATGTGTATGATTTCTGCACATGCGCAGTATGCGACGTTTCATGTTCATTGGGGGTTCCAGAGCGTGGGCGCCTCCCATTACAAAATACTCTGTTACCACACTCTATTATAGAAACGGGACAGGCAACTTTTCCGCGTAGCACTTGGGTTAGACAATTGCTGCAATCGAGAAAAGGGGGCAAATGACACATTCGTGTCATTTGCATTACGTAGGGGCAGTGTGTAGCCGCGGTGTAAGAAATCTGAAGCTACTAAATTCCTGGCAAAACTGCAGGAGTTTAGTAGCTACAGATTTCTTAAACCGCTGGCCTGATTCGCGGACTGAAATTCAATGTCAATCGCTGCAATCTATACAGACGGAGCTGGGCAAAACGACGAAGCTCATTACACGTTTCGACCCAAGAAGATCAGTCGGAGCCGCGTCACTGATCGGGACATTTACATCGTCGCTGCTGCGCACGGCAGGTGTTTAGGTTTTAAAGGTATTTTTCGCCGCCTCGACATTCGCCAAGTCCCCCTTTTCTCGATTGCAGCAATTGTCTAACCCAAGTGCTACGCGGAAAAGTTGCCTGTCCCGTTCACCGCCGTACACTGTTACGTCACAGTGCACGGCGGGAACTTTGAATTGGGCCTCGAATTTCTATTTTTTATAAAAAAACTACGCAACTCTATATTGAAACAATTTTTTTGTAATGTCCTGATATGCCATTGCAACGTTTAGCGTGAAAAAAAAATATTTTTTTTTGGCGTGTCAGAGGCCCTTTAAGGCCTGGTCGGAGGTTTTTCGCGTTTTCTCGCGTTTAGTTACATCTTCGGGGAAAACGAACGGGATATTCATATTTACGTAATAAACATACTCCACGATTCACCTCTAACTTGTTTTATTTTTTCAAGAACCTCTTCAGTTTCCCTTTAAATAAAGACATTTAATATTTTAGTCTTACTTTTCTTTTAACAACCTAAATGGAAACATGTTTTTGTTTTCCAGAAGCCAGTTTGCCATTAATTCCCATTCTGCCATTGCTGTCAGATGATCTAAAACCGGAGTTCAAAAGTGGCGTCGCAAAGGTTGTCCGCACGTTTCAAAATGAAAATCCCGCCGGAAGACCACTGTGTCGCATGGATATCTTTGTTGTTCACGCTAGCAGCTTAAAAAAAAAAAAGCGTGAATAGTTCTTTTCTTTAAATTTGTATAGTAAGTGTTTAAAATAAAGCTTTCAAGTTCACGCTACCTTCTTGTGTCCCTGTCTAACACTGTTATAGTTTTTTTTTCTGTTTCTTTTTTTAAAGAATACTGCTTTGGCGAGATTCAGATTAACATGAAGCGTTCTTTGCCTCATTGGGGGGGGGGGGGGGGGGGGGGATCGGCGGCTTCACAAAGTGCTCAAAACACTTTGTGAAGCCGCCGATTATCTTGATGATTGACTGAGTCAGGTGTGACGTCATGTATGAAGTTACAGGCAAGCTTGACGCTGATTGGTTGATTTTTTTTAAACAACAATTATCATCGGTATCTTCATTCCAGGAACTGCTATCAAGCGTACATGGCACGCGTTAAAACCCAGGCACAACATCCAGGACCGAACACGCCAAACGAGAAGCATCACCAAACTAGCGAGATACCGGAACGTGTCACGTGCAACAGAACTGCCGAGGCCCTGTTATTATTTGTAGATGTTGTTAAAGGGCCCAAGTGTTCCACAAAAATGTAGACACGCGAGCATTTTTTAGAGTGAAAATTTATGTAATTCGGCAACTTTGTAGTAAGTAGGTCGATAAGCGGTGTCTAAACACCACATTCAATCACCTCACACAAAAAAGAAAATCGTGTAATGTCTCACACGGCTCATATGCTCAAATGCTCACATGCTCACATGCTCATAGGAACATATACTCATATGCGTATAAACTCATACGCTGAGCACGCCGACATTTTCTGCATCGAATGTTGGAACAAATCGTTCAATTAAATTGAGCATCTCCCGGGAAATAGCTCATTAAAACATAATAAGAAAAGTAAAGGCGTTCTTGTGATAAGACAGACAACTTTGTATTCCCTTCAAGTTCCGAGTCCTGGGATAGGAGTTTGAACTTGTTATCGTCATTGTATGAACGATTATCGATCATATCCTAAACTGTGATGGCACACCAACAACGTGCAAGAACGCACGCTCTCATGGCAACATATCGCGAGCTGCGGAAGACAATGAAGATACAAGACATTCAAAGCGCGTGCTCTTGGGCGGCCGGTAAAGGAGTCAGTCGTAGCAACCAAATTCGGCAGAAAATTCAGAAACAAAATTACCCAACCAAAGATCCCCCAAGAGTAAATCCTCCCGTCGATCCGCGCCATCATGAACGCTGCCCGCAAAGAAGAGATAATCCGGATCGCCCGCCAAATCAGCCGCCAGTCCCTTCAACTTAAGGACATTGTCGAAAACGTCGTGAGGAGATCGAGCGCCTGCGCGTCCGAGCCTGCGTCGCAGTTTCGAGCGAGCCAACATCAGCAGCAACCTCAGGTTAGGTGTACATCCTCCTCCAAGGTACAGTTGAGCGGTAGTTCGCGAGATGCCATCAGGGTCGAATCCCAAATCCTTACCGAGTCCAGCAGCTCAAACGAGGGAGTCAAGATACCCACCACGACCCACATCTCAATGAGGCTCGCACCGGAACCTCCACCGCCATTCCCAGAAAAGGAACCCGAACACCCTAGACCCTACGAGGATGACCCCATCTGGGACGTCTGGGAGAGCAACATGCTTCGACTCATCCAGCTTCTCAAGATGCTATTATTAGAGCTAAAGAACGTCTCAGACTACACCCACATAGACACGTCAGCGGAGGTCTCTATAACAGACTCCGTTTTGGCCAACAAGTACATGGCCAGCAGAATCATAGGAGGCTTCCAGAACAGAGAGCAGGTCTCTCAGGCCGTGAACAATCCGCCGCCCAAGCCGACCGCACCGAAGGTTGAAGAGATGCGAGAACAGAGGCCAGAACAAATAGACCTAGGTACCTATTTTAAGAAATTGGCCAACCAGATGGATGCTTTGACAAAATCTCTCAAGTCAAATCCGTCTCCGCCTCACGCCGGTGCTCCGACGCAGGCCAGGTGAGTGGTAATCAAGAGTAGGCACAACACGACCTTCTGCAGCTCTTAATGGTGCCACAGTATGTTGATATGTAAAGTTTGTAAAGAATAACAAAGTTTAACATTGAGCACATTTCGAAAGCCTCCTTGCAGAATGTACGCTATGGCTTTCATTGCATACCTTATGTTTTAAGTGACGTTCTTGATGTTTTCATACAGCCACGCACCGCATTCACTTGAGACACAACGAAAAAGTGGAAGGTTCGCTCTTCATCGACGATAAGAAGTACCGTTTTTGTGTACTAGCGGACGTTAGTGCGAGTAATGGAGTGTGCGGTTTGCTCTCCTCTGTAGAGATTTTAACCATATAATTGACCATTTGTTTTTAAAGCACCGAAATGATGCTCTGCTGGCATTCTCCCTCCCCTCGAATTTCCTGTAGGCGATAGTAAAAGCAATCCTCAGCATAACACCTCTTTTTGTAACTTTCATGAAATATTTATGTCCAGTTAGCCATGTGGTGAGCTCAAAAATCAGTTAGCGAGAGATTTGTTGGAGATCTTTTATTACTCCTGTAAGACGGCCAATCTAGCACAACATAAGAATCTCGATAAATTCGCAACTTCGTGACTTCCGTAGAACTTCATAGTGCCAGGAATATCAACATCAACCAGCTTGGAAAGCCTGCCGAAACGGAGTGACCGGAAGTCTCTTGGGACCCAAGAGACGGTTTTTTTTTGTAAACCGGAAAGAAGCCTCTATACGTATATATACATATATATATATATTCCGTTTACCCTCAATCCCAGCTACGCAGTTTAAATATCCGATATGGGCGACAAAAATAATAATAAAAAAGCAAGTCATTTTTGCGAGTTTGCGATTTGGCCAGAGCCCGAGTTTCGAGAGAAATCAAGAGCAACGATTGCGGGGTTGTTCCAGCCTTGCAAGGTTAATCTCAGACAGCTAAAAAAGAATGTGTTGGGAATTCTCAATGAGTGTGAGATGGAGAAAGTGGCAAAAAAGATTGGAGAGGTCACAAGGGACTCGTTTTCTATCAAATTCTTTCTCAAAGACCACAAGCCTATGTTGCCACTTAGGGTAGTTGTCAACGAGAATGGAACTTGGCAAAAGGTTATGTCGACATTTCTTCAAGAGTGTCTGTCAACAATTGAGATGACCAGTCCTGTCGGTCTCAGGAAGTCGGAAGAGCTTGTGAGCTGTTTGACGCCTTTCCACCAGCAGAAGTGCGAAGTCATGTCACTAGATATTAAAGACTTGTATTACTCCCTCCATCAACCATTGCTTCTCTCGAGATTAAGGGACTTGTTGGAGGCAAAATTAGTTCGCTTCCAGTCGCAGTCCGGGATGGACGTAGGGAGTTTTCTGAACTTAACGGAATTATATCTGAACTCGACAGCTGTAGAATTTGAGGGTGGTAAATATTTTTTAATTTGAGACGTTTGTGTGTTGTCCCCTTTTTCGTCCGTCGTCTCCGGTTTTCAAAAATGTGTAACATCAACCAGCTCGCCTGCCTACTTACTTTATCTTCAAGTCATTACAGCTTGGAATAAGTTAAAAATATAGAACAGGCAAATCAAGAAGGATAGGCAGTAACGACAACATCCTGAACCCCTTCGAGTTGCGTGGCGAAGGCAAAACGATGCTTTCACCCATACCAGCAGCTTCACAATTGAAAATTGCGGCGACTACACGGAAAAAGTCTATTAGCGCCAAAATGTTTCGCTGGCGCCCTCTTGTGGTTTTCCTTCGTGACGTCACGACCCAGACTTGCCTTGCCGTGATTGGCAGGATTTGCCTCGCCGTTAACTGGTGATTGGACAGGCATTATTAGTGTACACCAACTCATGTTTACAAACAAACCGGAGCGCCCTTAGTGGACGCCACCGGCGCCGCGCATGCGCGATTGAGTGTGGGCAGGAAGCTCGCCGTCACCCATAAACAAACCTTGGGATGCGATGTTGTCGGAGTCGGTGTGAGTCCCCGTGCTCTTTTTCGCTTTGGAATCGTTGATTCTACGTCTTCCTGGCAATGTCTGACTACTAGCGGCCACAGCGAAATTACCGAGGCTCGTTACACCCCAGAAAGTCACATAAATATTGTGATATGCGGCGATTCATTTCCCGTGGACGCCGTAGAATATACGCTGAAGCCTGATTGACATGGTGAGATTCTGCTCGCTATCTTCAGTCGCGACAACGCTCGGGCTGCAAAATCGTGAACCGCAGCTGAGATGGTAGACGTCGATACTGAAAATCGCATGCAGAATCGGACCAAGTGAATCATGCATAACAAGTCGGTGATGGCCATTCGCAACAATCATCAACATCTCCTTGTATCTACTGTTTACACCGAGCCTACGTAACCTAACAAACCTTCAAACTTGAAAGTCTTTTGAGGCATGCACTTATTTGTTATCGCTATTGTCGTTTTCACGTTTGGTCTACGCGGGTACGCTGTCGTTTGCAGAAACCTTGCAAGAACAGACGGCAGTTCAAACGATCAGGCGGCCGTTTGAACTCGAAGACGCACCGAACGTACTCCGCAGGTGGTCCGTATAGCTTGGCGGTGTTCCCGCGCTCAAGTTGGAACAAAACAAAAAAACATTTGACGACTACAACACTCCGTGAATTCAACCTAGAGTGCCTCAGTGGCTTTCTGTTTAGGGTGATGCCATCGTTTGTAGAACCCGATGCCGACAGAACGCGCTCACAGGGAAATTACAAAGAAATCGCCGGAAACAAAATGTCGCCGTAGCACAGTCAGCGCCACGAGCGCGTGCAGGGACACGCTCTTTTACGTGCTTCAGAACAAAAAATAAAAATAAGCGCTTGAAACAAAATGGCCAGATGTCATCACCCCAAGCAAAGCGCACATGAAGGCACCCTAATTCAACCTAAAGTGCTACCGGCCCAAGCAATCGTGGGTTCGACGTATTCTGTTTTTTTTTTTGTTTTTTTTTTTTTAGTTTCACGGCATCTATCCACGTTCACGGATGAACCGAGCAGGGAGAAAACACGCGAAAACTGATCTTCAAACATTTCGCGACTCTTTTGGTACAGCCACGAGTCGTGGCGTTTTGACGAGAAGGCAGGTATTTTTGTCTGGTTTCTTCTAAAAGACAACACAGGAATGCACGCCCCGCATGGTGACTTCCGCCCACGGCCTCAGACCGGAAGTGCGTCTGAAGCGCCACCACCGCTCCGTGACGTAACAGAGCCGAGTTTTAGGCTGTGCGGACTATCTACGCGTGCGGACTATACAGAAATTTTGTTTTTCAATATCGTTGATTATGACGAGACGAGAAAGATTTTGTGAATAAAAGAGTATGTAAATTAAGATTTATGTATAATACAAGCTTCTTTGTGAGCTAAGAAAGCAGACATATGTCAAGGTGTGCCGCGTATGAGAAGATTTTCGTGTCGACTAAGCACTAGGTGCGGACTATGCACTGAGTGCGGACTATGCACCGGGTGCGGACTATCTAAGCAAAAACTTTTATTTTTGACCTCGAAGTTGCCCCTGCGGGCTATACACCGGGTGCGGACTATAGTCCGGAAAATACGTATATGGTTTGGCCAATCACGAACTCAGACCACAGAGACGCTTTCGGTTGCGCACGTTGCTAATAGCCGGGGACAGGTTAGGATCACCAGCTGCTCAGCCTACAGCGCGAGGTCGTTGTCTTCCGCCAGAACTTGGCTCCGCGTGCGCCGAGCACTGAGCGTCGCATTACCATCCCGCAGCCAATGACATTGCGACATTATCCAAACATAAAAGTCGGAGACAATAAGACGCCTTACGTTTCCTCTGTCAGCTAGCGACTGGAAATACGGTTGTCACGATCTCATTAGAGTATTACACATTACATTTAAATAAATAGCAGAACTCTATAGTTTATTTCGACAGTGACTATATAATACAGGAAATACCAATGGCATGAGCATTTAACCAATGTAATGAGTATCTTGTTCAACGCCTTCAGGAACAGGAGAGGCTATTATATTGCCAGTGTATTTTGTGTCGATAAAACCTGTTGATGTGTTACGATAAGAGCTTTAATACGAAATAATAATTGTTGTTGCCGTGAAAACTTCCTCATATTTTTAATTCGATACACCTTGATCGTCTAGTCCCGTTCCCAGCCAACAGGTAGACATATCCGGTATAGGCGACAAAAAAAAAAAAATAAACGAACAAGAACATTTCTACCTGCCCCTAACAAAATCAAGGTGAGGCAAAATAAGGTTGGGCGACAGTTACGCTTATATTCTGAATCTCTTCTACTGGCGTGGCGGCGGCTAAACATTGTTTTCGCACATATTAAAGGTGAAGAGAGTCAAGATGACGGCTTCCTTGTGACAAACGCGTATATTGAAATACTTTCGAGAATCGATTCCTCTATGAGAAGAACGCGTTAGCTAATGCGCCAAATAGCCTATTTGAATGTGGTAGTCTTTTTTCAGAAATGTTTCAGGGCAAATTTGTGAAAGTAAGGTTCAAGTAACAAAATATTGTCACTGATACGACATCACTGTCGGATGTGCCGTTTCCGGCACGCGTTTCTCGTCTTCTATTGTGCTTCCGCTGAGTGAGCACGTCCAAAGATCACGAGACGCCCAAGTGTATTTTAAGAAGCTTTCGGCAGAAGCGAAATGTGTTAAGTGGAGATACCTTCAAGTCGTAATGAACGTGTTTTACTTCTTTTTTTCTCATATCTTTGCACCTTCCTTTTGTTCAGGCTGATTCCCCTTGAAGAGCGAGTAGGCCGTCTCGCTCACAACCTGGCCGGCGTCTCGAAAGCCATCGCGAAGCCCGTCGAAAATGTGGGCACGTCCATGGACAACGTGCTGCGTTCCACAGACCAGACTGCCGAAACACAACCCATGCAGAAATTCAGACTTCAAACTCAGCAGCAGCCCCAGCTACAGCTCCAGCTGCTACCCGAGCTGCAAGCCCATCTGCATGCTCTGCTGCAGCCCCAGCTACAGGCGCAGTTAATGCAGAACCGGAACAACGTGTCCTTCTTGTTGGACAGGTCAGACTCGTCCTCAGTTCCGAGCATGGACGTGGCCGGAAACACGGTATCCAGCCGCCTTCGTGAGAACGTCAAGTCTTTGATCGACTACATGAAGCTGGTAAACAGTGAGCTCAAGAACGCGGTGGGCATCAAGCCCCCTCCTCCCAGGATGCCCATCGCCGAAGAAGAGGAAATACGGGACGCCATCCAAAGTCTCTGCCGGAACATGAATCGGATCTCCAAAGAACTGCGCTGCGTTCTGGACGAAAACACTAGCGTCGCCGGAAGTAGACTTGTTGATGACTCAAAAGAGCCGGTAACTAGGCGTCGTAGGAGAAGGCGTCGATAAAACACATGTGTTGATGCGTATTTGAATTTTATTTTAGAAACGTACCTGTGTTCTTATGGGGGATCGATGGCGGAGGGTGTTAGCGCTCCGCAGCTCGGCCGTCTCCAAGCACTTACATGACATCCTCAAATGTGTGGTGCGCAAAACCGTATGACACCATCGTTCTGTCTAACGCAAATGAGGAGTGTCCTGTATTTTCTTAGTAAAGTCTTTGACGGAGTAATGGCGCGACATGTCAAATAGAGAGGAGGGCAAAATATAGAGGAGAGAGCTGCCGGAAGTCACGTGGCTACACCCGACCATATTTGTTTTTCCTCCGCTTTTTCGGCCGTGCAAAGCTGACGATAGTTTTAATATTGTAATGGTCAAGGCACAGAAGGAGTAAATCCTCGTTCGCAGTAATGTAGCCAGTCGACAGTAAATCAGAACGTTTGCTGCCAATAGACGATTGCAAGCTTGGCGACTGGCCACCGCCATGACCCTGCTCGGGGGGGGAAAGCCCATGCAATTAGCAGGCCTGTCAAAGCTATGGTCAAGCCAACGTTGTTTCAAGCGCTTCTGCACGATCTTGCACGCAAGGGGCACCAGCACTGATCTTTATTGTAGCAGGCTGGATCGCGGATCGAGGCTTGTCATGCTGGGGCCATCACTTGAAAACAGCTAATATGCATGGGACTCTATGAAGAAAACCAAAAAAGAGCGCCGTTTCTCCCGTTTCTAAGCTGTTTTCGGCACTGAAACATCTTGACTGCTTTTCGGGAAGCCTGTCAAATAGCTTCTGCAGAGACATTATAAGCTGACAGCCCTCATTGTTCTTATTAATAAATGTTTTGTGGTTAAGACTGACTCCGCAGGGCAAAAAATAGTGCAGCTTAATGAGACAAGAGATACCTAGAGTTACCTCGGAGTCGGGGGCGGTTACGATGAGTTGGGTTTAGCAGACGACAAGCTTGAAAGCTTGGCTACGCGGAATTCGCTCACTCCCGGAAAGGCACTGTCAACATTGAAGTTTTTCGACATTCATCCACTTCTGGGCTTCCCCGAGGGCGGTCATGTTGACGGCAAGTTCTTTTGTTTACTCAACTACTAGAGCAAGGTCGTCAGCTCAGCCGTGGGTGCTCTGGTGCGTTTGATGTTTTAATGGGCGTTCGAATGCTTGACAAATCCCGATTCAATCTCCAAACACCCGATATAATGATCGCAGCGCATCATAAAACATTGCCCTCGAGCACCGCGTAGACGCTTCTATATTCCTACTTTTGTGTATTGCCTGGGGCCAAGCAATGACAGTCGGTGGTGCCACCGACGGGCTCCCGATCCGCTATCCAGCCTACTACAATATAGATCAGTAAGCGCCAGTCGGGACACCATGCTTGCAATTTACAAGTTAGTTTTGCTACGCCGCCGCTGCCGACATGAATCAGGAAACCATCTTGCATGGATCAGGGAACCGTCTGTCTTGCGACAACGCCGCTGGAGTTTTGCGCGAGTCGAGTACGAGACGGTACGAGCCATCTCGTGCACTGGCGCCTGTCCCTTGTGAACCACAGTTATGGCGGCGTCACGCATGCGCGGAACGCTTAGTGAGATCGGTTTATTTCCGGCTGCAAAATCACTCCCCAGGCTCGATGTCGGGCAGCACCACGCATTGGCCACATTCGCACAAAGAAATCGTACGCGTGCATATTAAACACCAAGTACACACTTCGTGCTGGACGTTTTCGCGTTTTTCAAGCTCGTACCTATTCGTGTTCGTAAGACGAGCGATGTCTTCAGCCAGAAAGGGCGACGACTCGGCGACGTCTTTGTGCAAATCAGCTTGGTGGTCGGGCTTGTCGTACGGAATAAACCCTAATTGTTTATGTAGGTATGACGTCACTGTCACAGCCACATCACAAGTGCTACAGCTACGCCGCTAGGGCACCACTGTATATAAGGACATACGGTGAAGGAAGTAAAAGCTGTCATCCACCTCGGTACCCGAGCACAAGCGACATGGTGTCAGAACTGATTCGAACCGCTCTCCCAGATGCCGTAATGCGATAAAAAAGTAACCAGACAATGGCAGTGGCACAGAAGTTGGACGCGCTGCCATGTACGACGCTACTGCAGTCACCTAAGCCCCTGGACATATCCAGAGACGTGTGGCGGAACTGGAAGACGTGGAAATTTGAGTTCCGACTGTTTTCTACGGCAACGTGCCTTAACTGCCAACCAAAAGACGTCCAGGCGGCGACCCTGTTAGTGATCGTAGGGAAGATGCATAAAAATCTTCAGCACGTTCACATTTGCGAGCGAACGCCAGGAGGAGGACGTATACTTCGTTTCACCTTATGTACGAGCGAAGGCAAAGCTGGAAGCGCGAGCACGAAAGCTCCGTGCGTTCAGGCTTTGCTCGAGCGCGCGAGCTGGGGAGAAACGCAAAAAGCGCTGGTCTCGCGCTTCTAGCTTCGGCTTCGCTCGCAGATAAGGTGAAACGAAGTATAGATACTGTCATCGAGAAGTTCGATAGCTTCTACCGGCCCGCAGCGAACTTGACCTACAACGAGTTCGTATTTGGTACAAGGGACCAGAAAGAAGGGGATCCCTTTAACGATTGGTTGACGGAAATTTGTGTCCTAGCAAGCAACTGCGAGTTTGAGTTGAAGAACGCCTACTTCGAAGTAGAATAATTCTCGGCATTCGAGACAAGAAACTTCAGCAGAAGCTAGTTAACGACAACCCGTCGTACACCAAGGCGGTGGAAATGTGCAGATCCTGGGAGCAAGGAGAGGAAAGGTATAAGCGAATACAAAACGAGGGAAAAACACACGAGATGGAAGTCAACCTGGTTCAAGGAAGCAAGGGTTCATGCCAAAGGTGTGGTTTCGCTGCGCACAGGACTAGCGTCTGCCCAGCGGCTGGAAAGAAATGCAATAAATGCGGAAAACTTAATTACTTCGCTGAAGTCTGCAAAGGATCAAGTACAAAGCCAGGATGCAGAAGTCTTCCAACAAAAAGAAGTGCACGAAGTTATGGCTAGCGATGACGAGACATTTTATCTAGAAGCGTTGACCATTGGTATTGTGTCTCGTGAAGATCTTTGGACAGCTTCAGTGAACCTAGAAGGCGTGCCCGTTTGCTGTAAAATAGACACCGGAGCCAACCGCTGCATTATCTCGAAGGCAATACTTTGCCAACTCACGACAGAGCCAACTAGAACATGTAGTGTCATCCTAAAGACGTTCTTCGGCCACTCAGAGAGTGCGTCAGAAAAAGTCTGCCTCGACCTGCAGTACGAAGGCAAGAAGTGTCAACTTGAATTCTTCGTTGTGCGCCAAGAGGTCCCAGTTATCCTTAGCGGCAGCGTAGCAGGACATTTAGGACTCATTATCCGCGTTGCAGGTGTGAGCGGTACGGAACTCTACGAGGCGGCTCGTCCTTTTGAAGCCGTTTTCCAGGGACTCGGCCAGCTGAAGGATGTGGTTTACGACATCAAACTACAACCAGGAGCCAAGGGCGTCGTGAAAGCTGCCAGACGATTGCCTGTGACCCTCCAGGACAAAGTCAAGACCGAGCTCAACCGCATGGAAGCTGAGCATGTCCCCATTAAGGTAACAGAACCGACCGAATGGTCATGTTACATGGTGGTTGTCGTAAAAAAAGACAAAGTTAGAATTTGCTTGGACCCATTTGACCTCAATAGATCACTACTACCTGCACATTACGCTATGCCAACGTTAGAGGGTGTTTCTCCACGTCTGCACGGCGCCCAGTTCTTTTCAACTTTAGACACGTCATCCGGCTTCTGGCAAATAAAGCTGACAGAAGCAAGTTCCTACATATGTACCTTGAGTACTCCCTATGGCAGATGCAGGTTTCTGCGCATGCCGTTTGGGATTTCAACGGCACCAGACGTTTTCCAACGCGCAATGCACGGTGTTCTAGACGGACTGAAGAATGTGGCAGTCGTTATGGCTGATATCCTAGTTTTGGGGACTACAAAGCAAGAACACGACGAGAGTCTGAAGAGTCTGCTGCAACGCTGCGCGCAGCACGACCTGAAGTTGGATCTAAAAAAAAATCGTTTCTCGCAGGACTATGTGCGATACTTAGGCCACATTCTGACGACTCGGGGGTTGAGCCATATCCCGGACGGTTCAAGGACATACTCGATGTACGCGAACCCAAAGAACGTAAGGAACTCCAAGTTTTTCTTGGCATGACTAACTTTGTGGCCAGGTTTATACTGAACATGTCAGCGCTCTCGGCACCCCTGCGCGAGCTACTCAAAAAAAAGATATTGCTTGGGTGTGAACTGAACGCCAGCAATGCAGTTTTTAAGCCCTGAGGAAATGTCTGATCAAGGCACCAGTGCTCGCGTATTTCGGACAAGGCAAGCCAACCACGTTATCAGTAGATGCCAGACAAACTGGCATCGAAGCAGTGATTATTCAGAATGGACACCCCATCGCCTACTCATCCCGCTCCCTCACCGCAACACAACAAAAATATGCCCAGATAGAAAAAGAGACGCTGGCTATTGTTCACGGATGCAGCAGGTTTAAGGATTATATCTTGGGGCACTCGTCTGTGACCGTTGAATCCAATCATAAGCCACTGGAAGCAATTTTTAGAAAGTCCCTCTGTGATTGCCCACTGCGCCTACAAAGTATGAGGCTTGTGCTGCAGAGATACCCTATCACAGTAAAGTACAAGCCAGTGAAAGAACTTTTCCTCGCTGACGCACTCTCAAGGTTTCCAACCAAGATATGCTGAAAGATGAAACCGAACAATTTCAAGTTAACGTCGTTTCCACCTTTGTGATTTCAGATGAACGACTGGCGGACATCCTGCAGGCGGCGGAAAACGACACGGCGCTCTAGCAGCTTCGTGAGTACACATTGACTTCTTGGCCGGCTGAGAAACGCGAAGTCTCAGACGAATTTCGACCGTATTGAAACTAAAGAGAAGAGATGCCCGTACAAGAGGGTCTTGTCTTCAGGAGCAACAAAGTGGTGATCCCAGCGTCAAAGAGAATGGAAGTTTTGAAAATCTTGCATGCAGCACATGGGGGTGAAGGAAAAATGAAGACGCGCGCCAGAGAAGTAATGTATTGGCTGAGCATGTCAAGCGATATCGAGGTTCTCGCGAACTCATGTGAAGTTTGTAGGAAGCACAAGCCCAGAAACGGAAAGCTACCTTTACTGAGCCATGAGCTGCCAAGCCTCCCGTGGCAGGTGGTGGGTGTAGACCTGTTCTACCACGGCGGCCGTACCTTTCTAGTCATTGTTGACTTTTACTCCTTTTTCTTCAAAATGAAGGAACCTCGACAGTCCACGGTACTTCAGTCTCCGTCTGTGCAGAAGTCTTCGCCACGCATGGATTGCGAACAAAACTATGCAGTGACAATGAACCCCCCCCCCCCCCTCCCCTTCAATACCCGAGATTTCAAGAACTTCTTGAGTAAATTCCGAATCACTCACGTGACGTCAAGCCCTTACCCCCCCCCCCCCCCCCCACACACACACACACACACACACACACACACTCCAATGGAATGGCAGAGCGCGCCGTACAAGAGGCAAAGGAACTGCTGACGAAGTGCGGCTACAACAGCCTCGACGTGTGCAGCGCCCTCCTAAAATGGCGCAACAGCCCAAGAGATCAACTGCTGAAATCTCCAGTACAAAGACTAATGGGTCGTCTGACATGGACTTTACTTCGGGTTTTCGACTACTGCCTGCAGCCAGCCATCGTAGAGCCCAGCGAGGTGCGAAGCCGACTACAGGTGATCCGCAACAAGCAACGAACGTACAACAAAACAAGGGCCCTTACAGAACTGCACGAGGGTCAGCAGGTGTCCACATTTGACACAATTGCACACACGTTGTCTCCAGCAGTCGTCGTAAAACGAGCCGGGCCTCCTCGCTCTTATGTGATTGAAACTGACGACGGGCGCGTGCTAACGCGACCGAGAGAGCACCTGCGCGCATCGCCGCCTCAGCCGGAGCCAGTGATCCCGATCCCTGGATCGCCCGAACTTCCCAGACAACAGACCACCCCTGTTCCCACAAGAGAAGCCCCTACAAACGAAACCCCAAGCCAGGACCTCGGGAGAAGTTCAAGGCAGCGGTGGAGCCCACCATTGACGCACAGGAAGAAGTGTGATCGTAAAGTTGATCTTCATTATTATATTAATTTTTTTTTATTTTCTCCTTTTGTCCGAATTTATTTCTTGTCCTTTTTTTTTCTTTTGAAAGAAGAAAGATGTAGGTATGACGTCACTGACACAGCCACATCACAAGCGCTACAGCTACGCCGCTAGGGCACCAGTGACATAGGATGATGGAAGTAAAAGTTGTCATCCATTTCGGTACCCGAGCACGAGCTACACTTTCGATCGATAAAATTATTTTCTTTCGATGCTAGACGGATTCGCCGGTACCGCCAATGACAGTTCTGAAGTAGTGGTCCTACGCCCGTCGTCTGCCACTATCGATTAGTCCGCTTCGTCCAGTCCAGCTGGCGACTTCCATGGAGCTCCCGCGATCCCGCGATACGACGCCATGTTGAAAATTACGCGGTGCATACGATTTTTTTTTAATCAACGTATTTGCAGTATTTTAGAAGCCACAAACATAGGTTTAATATTTTTTTCTATTGCTAATATTGAGTGTGTGCCTTCGATGACCCACGACTTTGATTACATGTGGTGGTTGTCTAAACGGCACGTGACCACCAAGAAGAGAGTGAGTGTGACCCAAACGGGCCAGTTCTTGATCGGCGGTTTGTGGGCGGGGAAAAAAACGCATTTTCAGCCGCAAATAGTTTATATACACCTCATAGACTGCACCATGTGCTCCTTGTGTGCTGATGTCATTTTACAGCGATAGCTGTTATGGGTTCTTCCCACCACTGGAAACGACGTCCGTCCGTAGGGAGTAGGGCGTAGAGTGTCTGTCGCCGATGTTACCAAGACCTTAAAAAAGATCGTCCGCCACCCGTGGGATACAAACCTGGGTCCTCTGCGTGTGAAGCGGCCGCGTTACCACTGACCTAGACCACAGCTTTGACTAAGCTGCCTTAATGTCTTCCTGTTTAGGGTGATACCATTCTCCAATGCCTACGGCACGCGCTCTCTGGGAAAATACAGAGAAATAGCCGATAAAAAAATACCGCCGTAGCACTGTCAATGCCAACAGCTCGGGCTCGTGCAGGTAGACGAGCTTTCACACGCGCTCCGGAAGAAAAAAAGAAACAAAAGCGTTCGGAACAAAATTTTCAGATGTCCTTTTTGTTCCAAACGCTTTTGTTCACGGACCTCACAGCACGCGAACGCGACGCCGATGCTCGACAACTTCGTCGTGATGTGTCGTAGTTATCTCTGTAACTGTACCGGGGTCAACACAGGACTGCTCATTTATACAATACCACAGAAGCTTAGTATCAGAGATCCCGTGCTCGCTTGCTATTCTAGAAGAACTCACAAGATTGTGCAGTAGAAATCCACTAGGCGACGGCTCCCAAGAGTCTTGACGTGCCTCACTAATTACGCAATCGTAGTGTTTCCTAAATAAAAAAAACAACAACAACAATTGTTTCTCAGGTTGTCACGCCCGGCGGGTAAACCAATATACAAAGCGCCGCAATGTTTGCTGGCCCATCATATGTTGTTCCATCAGACTGTTCGTCTCAATGTCCACCTGACAGAGGACGTGGCCTTTAAGAGCAATGACACGTTCATTTGTCAATCCAGCGTTTTTTTTTATCGGTCATGACGTGAGACACATGTATTCATGTCGCATACGAAGACGCGATTCTACCACAAGGTATGGCTCGCGGTGCTGAACGCAGGAATTCTGAGCTCAGTCCCCACCCCTGCCCGTTTCTATCTGCATGGACCGCGTACCGGCATGCGGTTATGTATTGCTACTGCTTGAGGTACGTTAAAGATACCAGGCTAGCAGGGGCAATGCACTGGCTAAATTGTTCATATACAACGGATACACTAATCGCCCACAGGGATGACTAACTTTCCTCTGTCTAAACAAACGCATAAGAGAATTATTCTATATGCCACACAGGGAGTATCAATAGTGAAAATCGCGCGTCTTGAGAAGGAGTGTACAAACCAGAGCATTTTGTGTTTAACTTGACTTTCTTTTATATATCAATAAATAGAGAGTGCTTAGGCAAAAATATATTACAGGAGAACATCGCATGATGAGGCACCAATTACAAACGTTCATGGTATGCGACGAGTCATGGCCATGCAAAGGTGCTGGTCCCTGATGTCTGACCAACCCCCGCTTGGCTTCGGAAAGAGCATGTCACCTTGAGTGGAAGCCACGAGGGACATCTGTCTTGTATCGTTTAGTCCGAGTTTCTGAATGTGGCCACGTGCCATCTTGAGCAGTGTCTCATTCGCCGGCTTCGACTTCGTGTGGATGCCACTGCAGAGTGATGCAAGAAACAGGCAATTAAAACCGAGTAGGCTGCTACAATAAACATTTTAGTTGTGGAATGCTTTAGGAACATAGATCCCCTATGTTCTTAAGGCATTCCATAAACTGAAAGAAGAACGTGTCGAATTGGTTTCGTAATCCCGTTTTTTTTTTTTCCCGCGCCTAACCAACTTTATTCGATATGCAAATAAATAAATGGTAATTCGGATGATTCAAGAGTGGCTGAAGGAATTTGTAGCATGCGTCGCGCTACTAAGTTCTGAAATGTCTCCACAGAAGTCACGTACAAAATGTTTTTTTTTTTTGTCGTGAGGAAGGGTGCATGTAGGCGAGACGGAGAGATGCACCCATGACGTAATTAATGAACACTCCGCTATGAAAAGGCGATCCCCGTCTGGCCACTTAACTGTACACTGCGAGCGATATGACTATAACCCAAGTTTTGATGAAGAAAAAGTGGTAGGAAACTCCAAAACAAAATTAGAACGCACAATTTATGAAGCTTTTATAGTTAGACCAAGGTTATATATGAGCGCTCCTTCGTTAGCCATTTTTGATAAAGAGCACGCCTAGACCACCAAAGTCCCAATCATGCATTAAAGTTGTCTGGCTTTTTTACTTTGTGTTTTTTTTTTATCTGGGTGTCTTTCTTATGCACGAATGCAGTTCCCAATGTTTCCATGCGTTGTCTAATAAAATTGTATCTAAAAATACGCCTTGTCCCGTGTCGCCTTTCACTTTTTGCCCACGTCCTTCGGCGTAAAACCTCACTATGAATGGTTTCCGTGTCTGTTACAACCCCTTGTCTCAACTACGGTAACTGGAACGCGTCTTCGGCTGGTGTGCTTTGCGTCCTATCTCGCCCATACACCAAAAGTGCTTCCGAAGTGGCAACAAATGACATGAAAGAAGCCGGCCTGTCATGTTGTCGGACATCGCGATCCTGGCGGTCAGTGCCAGAAGTCCCGGCAGACAGGGCGAGCGAATGCGACTGTCTCTGTCGCGACAGACTCGAACTTGTGGCTGCTTAAGCTTCCGTAAACCGTCAAGATGGTGCGCGCGACTTAGAGCAGAACTGATTTCCGCCACGTCCACTACCCCTGCTCTGACACCGCTAGAACCCAGGCCGGCGACAGCATGACACTTTTTTGATTCGATCAGGTGGAATTCGAGGGGCCACTTATTAGGACTCGGTAAACACGAGCTTTGTCCGAAATAGCGGGAAACGATTTTCCGCCCTTTGAAAATGTTAGAATAACCCACGCTAAGCAAAACGATGTGTCTGCTTTTTGTGACACCGTCACGCAAGCAGGGTAGCTCGCATTTTCGTAACGTAACGATTGCCACTGGTGCCCGTTTTGCACTAAGCACCAAAATGGCGGTGCCCACGAGAAAAGGATCGCAGCGCAGCTCATTTAGCAGCTCCAAAGTAGGGCGGTATTCATAAAGGGTCCGTTGCAAAGGCGACCACAGTTGTTGTCACCGGCTGTGCCATACGCTTACTTGTCTCCGATGTGGAAGACCCTGGGCACGCTGTAGTTGATGGCGAGACGGCCCTTGGGAAGGCAGGTCCTGGCAACCATGGTCAAGGTAAGGTCCCAGTTGTAGTCGTCGTAGCCACAGAACACCTGCGTCGGCCGTCAATCGCGATGACGATGGCCTCCCGAGCAGTATATGGAGTTCTTTTGAACTTCATATGCTGATACAGCCCATGCGTATAGTCGAACAAAGCTGTACAATGTAATTTTTTTTTCACTTTTAGGGGCATGCCAGCTGGTAGGAATAAATAAGCAAACAAAGGATAAACTGATTATGTTCTATTAGGAGCGGAATCTATAATATCTTGGCATCTTTGGAGCTCAACGGGACGTACTGGTACGCTGTTGACTATATCAAGAACAACGTGAGACTGTTCCAGATTTGTTTTGTAGATTTCCGATATATTTAGCGAGTGATCTTTCGCCATTCAAATGTAATATAATGCTCTCTAGTCCTTCCGTCGTGCACTCACTAGAAGCTGATAGTCCTGAACCACGCTAGCCGCCTATAGTGAGTCAAGCAAACCGCCGGAACTTTCTCACCTTGGGTGGACCGCACTGAGAGAAGTCGTCAACCATCGACACGTCGAGCGAGACTTTTCGCACCTTTCCAAATTAGCATTTTGATTCTGTTAACCGCAGTACTATAGCTTTACCAGTGATTATATATAGACATCCGTGAACCTAAATATCTGATTCTTGTTTTTTGTAAGTGTTTCACTCAGCATGGTCGAAGTAATCTTTGCAGAGCGTTTGCAACGTAATTAATTTTTTTGTTTACAAAAATAAAATAAATGTGCACTTTATATATGTCATACGCTTCTACCGCTCTTTACTTGTCAGACTTTTTGCAAGAGTGGGGACCTATCGATCGGTCAGCGGTACGTTCTTTAAGAACGTCGCGCTCAGAACGCGCAAAGTTAATTGGGATGGGAATCTAGCAGTTGTTGAAAGAGCATATACTATATCGATGAAAAGTTATACAAAAAAAAGAACGAGGTTTACAGTCACTGACATGGTAAGAACCGACAGGACGTTCCTTCAGTTACTCTGCTTCAAGTACTTGCTACCTTCGATAACAGTTTGGCACCTTGTGAACCTGGCACGTGCACATCAACCGAAACACGGCAGCAGACAAAGAACAATGGATGGAGGCTACGCGTCTGAAAGTCTTGCCCTCCGCTTCTTGTTTTGTCAGTGGCTATCTAGAACTCGAGGATGTTCATTTTCAAGTTCATATTGCCAAACAAAGTACGGGGTTAGGTGGGATCCTTAGACTGGCAGACGAAACGAGAAGCTAAGTGCTTTCCTGGAGAAGCACTTATAGCTTCTCCAGGGATAGGTCTCGGGGAATTAGAGGTTATCTGAAAATGCTTTCGATATCTTCGAGAATCTAAGGTTACCAAAAATATTTAATTCATTAAAACAATTTGCTCGTTAAAACATTGAAGACATCTACCCCATTAACAGTATACGCACTGCAAAAATAGCATCTCAAGGTGCGTGAACTGTACTCTTTCCCCCAGTGCTAGCGTGATCCGAGGCACCATGCATGATCATTGATGAGAACGGCAGGGGAATCCTTCAGTTTCGCCGCCTCCATCGCGAGCTTTCTACTTTGGATAGCACTTCGGCCTTTGTGAGGTTTGATCGTGCAAGCACAGCCAAGCGCAGTGGAAGGCAATTGTTGCGCGTGCTGAAGACCTGACATCTAAAAAAACGGCATATCGTTTTCTTTTTTCCGTGACTATGCGGAGCGCAATTTCATCTGCTTCTTGCACATGGGTTGCGATGATGTCAGAACGCCGAGCACTTATTGGCAGATTGAAAATGAAATATTGGCTAGACCTCAAGGCATCTTGCACTAAGGTCTACCCGCTGTCTTTCCAATCACAGCCAATCAGAACTCGGCGTCGTTCTGACGTCACCGTAATTACCCCTGCGCAAGAAGCAGACGACTTAATCGCTCTCCACATAGTCCTATAGTCAAGGGCAGCAAGAAGACAAGGCTTGTGCATTTCCTTCTTAAACGTCATCAAAAAGGTGTATCTGCGCAGCGCTGCCTATAGCTTGCTCCAGCATCGCCGCCAAAGTGACTCGCAGCGTCTCAGAACGAGCGCGACGCTAACGTGTGGCGGCGACGCAAAGAAGGATGCGTCTGCCGCTGCCTCGGGGTGATTGCCGCTTGAGGCGGGTCGGAGATCCACCTGCAATGACTTCATGGACAGGCCTTGTCTTCTAGGTGGTATTGCTATGCGAAGCGCAAGTTCGTCTGCTTCTTGCGCAGGGGTTGCGGTGACGTCAGAACGCCGTGCTCTGATTGTCTCTGATTGCAGGGATAGTGGGTGGACCTCAATGAGGTCTAGCCACTATCCTTCCAATAGGAGCCAATCGAAGCTCGGCGTATCCAACGCCACCGCAACCCCTGTGCAAAAAGCAGGCCAACTTACTCTCCGCGTAGTTACAGGAAGCGTCGCTCACCTCCTGACAGCGGCGTATAGCTTCCCAAACGTCTCTTGTGACGACAATTCCGATATTGTTGCTGCAGTTTGCCCACCGCCGAATGTCGACCTGCATGAAAGTATATTGGCCTGGATAGTTATTTGTAACACGTAGTGTGACGAAACGTTTAGGGTAGAAAATTCGGTGTCTGCTGATTTATCCATCTGCGAAGCATGCAAGCCATGCTGCACACAATCAGACAATGCTTGATTGCAGCTAAAGTTTCCAGGAAGAGCTGGAAAACAATTCTCCCAGATATCTAATGACAAACGGCGTTTCACAAATGTAAGCAAGTTCCGCTAACCTGAATAGAAGTTTCTTACGAAGTGTATCATTTTGAGGCTTCACCTTTGTGAGTTGTAGTTAATATAATGTATTTTGAAAGCAATATAATAGAAAGCTCTAAAGTCGCCAGATGAGTGAGTGACAGTGTTTCTGACAATATTGCTCGTGACTCCTATACAGCTTTGGACAGTGAGGTGTAAACATAGTTTTATTACGTCCGGTAGAATTGGTTTACGCTGAGAACGCTTCCAAGAAATTAACAATTTTATTTTGTTTTAATGCAGTCCATCAGCAATAATATGGTCCTCCGAGGCGGGTACCTCCACATATTACCTTTTGTTAAAAAAAAAAAAAAAAACTCGTCCTTGAACATTGCAGTATATATATATTATATATATTTAAGATGATATGTCTGCCAACAATTGGTCTGAATAAGATATAGGGTTATCCGAATGTGTATGATGACATTTGTTGCGTTAAAAGTGCCACTGATGATGCATGTACAACGTCGTACACTCGTTTCTCTTCGAAACATTTCACCCTGTGAAACGCTAAATGAAGAAAATGCAGTGGCTATACACTTTGTATGAGGCGGTCAATCCCCGCGACGGAACCGAACAGTACCCGCCAGATGCATTGACTCTACACAGAGGGCAGGACCAAGGCCTGGTAAATCTGAAGCCACATGTTTTATGGCTGAATAGACCTTGGACATTTGTGGTGGTTGCTTCAGTGTAGAGAGGAGTTTGTTGCAAGTAACCATATGAGTCATAGCTAGGCGGTATACTTTCCGATTCGAACCGAACAATACCGATAAAGATCCGCCGGTGTTGAAAATGAAAAATCGGTTCAAAACGAGAAATACCGTCTTTTAAATATTTTTGTACAAGCGGCAGTTTTTTTTTTCGTTTTTGTTTTCACCGGAAAAGTCCTTTAAAGACGTTCGTTAGACTCGTCCTTTCTTGTTCTGGAATCCTAAATGAAGGTTCTAGAATCGAAAAAAACAAAACAAACAACCTTGTGCACTAGGTGTATTGTTTTCATCGGCGTAAAGCTATCACCTAAATTTGCTAAAAAGATGGAGTACTGTAGAACTTGAAAGCTATGGCAGTGTTGATGCACTATTGAACATGCCCGAAGACGCTAAGGTTAAAGCTCGTTGCTTCCTTTTTTGTTTAATATTACGTGATCGAAGTCAAGTGGCTTGGGACTGTTTCGCGCAACATCTCTGATGACCTGTGCAGTTCACAGATGACGCGTTCTGGTTTGACGTGCAGATAGTTAATCCTTGAGTCAAGGCGGAGCTACCAGAGGGATCTTGTTCCCCGTGAAAGCATACAGGCTTGTCGTGCACGATGAATGTAACGCAGCGATGTGGAAGCTGAGTTCTTTTATTACCGACAGTACGCCATTAGTTTTGTTGTTGACTCTGTACTGTTTTGGCAGCAGCATTCACCAGACTGGCCAGTGCTCCCCAAGCCTCTTTGGACATTTTGGGACTTCCCGTGTCTACCGCAAATGTAGAGCGCGTGTTCTCGAGATTGCGCGTCGCCAACAGGAAAGAGTGGACTGGAATGACAGATGCGAGCCTCGGAATGTATGCGTGCATATATTAAATAATAAAGTGTGAAAAACATTGTGTGTCAGATAGAAATAAAAGTTGAACTGTTTATTGTCTGGACTGTTCGTTTCTATTCGCGAGGTTTTTCTATCGATGAACGCCTGTTTTAAGTGTCTGCGCGAGGACAATTCACCAAAATGCATGGGTATAGTTTTGAAATAAATAAACACCGGAAAGTATACGGCCTAATTATAGCACGGTGCGAGCTTGTCTAACACTTCCCACCAAGTATCGCATGGCTCAATGTTTTGGAAGTAATGCGTGCGCAATGTCGCACAGGCTTAATATCCAGTATGTTGTTGGGCACATGGTGATATAACATATAAAAACATGCCTTTCGCGGCTACCGAAGACCGTTCAAAAACAGGGGAATGTCCTTGCTTGTGTGAGCAATCGGCGCGAATGCTCGTCGACTGAATGTCAGTCTTCAGACCAATTCCACTCATCGCTGAACAACTGACCCATACGTTTAGAAACAACTTTAGATAGTCTTTCTCCTTACCTTATTTCTGGGGGAATTCTTCCACGTGACACTGGATTTAATATTTCCCACCATACAGAGACATTCATTTCTGCCGCAGAATCTGGAAGCAAAAAAGAAATAAATAAAGAATACCTTTGAATGGTCACACATTACAGTAAACTATCATTGAAATTATGGCGTCGGGGGCTGGCTACGTTATAGATCATAGAATTATTATAATGCACGCTAGATGTTCAGCTGGGGCTAGTGTGCTCTTGCAAATAGAAGCAGTCAGTAAACAGTCAAATATTTACTTCTTGTAATGCATTTCTACGGGGAAAGGCGATTGAATTGTCTTCTGAGCGCTTGGTTGTAGGAGCAAATACTACGAATAAATCTAATGTAGTAAATAATTTGAAACATTTCTCAGTAACGTAAATGAAAATATTTGTCAGTTGCAGCGTTTTTCTGTCGAATTCAGGCCATTAAACACGGTGTTAAAACAGCTTCATACATATATTTATGTGCACTGTCTGTCGGGCACTATTAGCGCGAACACGGTGTAGGCCCTTTTTTGCATGGGGTAATTACGTAGCAAGCGAACGAAGGACGCGTGGAAAACCAAGAGAGAGGGCAAGAACCACGCAGTAACACTGGGTCAGCATAGAGTTTTCGTAGATCGCTCTCGCCGCCCCGCAACGCTCTCCGCAACCCGCTCCGCTACCCGGAACTCCACAGCCAAGGCCATCGGCGCGCAGGCGCAGTAGCGGCTTCTTCGTTGCGGTGGGATTAGTCGAGGGGAAAACGCGGTCTACGAAAACTCCCTAGCAACTCTCTCTGCACGTAGGCGATCAAAATAAAGTGAAGGCCGAGTTAAAATAGTCTAATTTGGAAAAAAAAAAAAAAGTATTGCTTTCTTCTCTCTGCTTGCGCATATGTGCGAATGCTTATCCTGCGTTCAATACATAACCCGCACGCTCAAAAATTGAAAATAGGGAGAAGCCAGAAAACTGGTGCCCGAAAAAGCTGTCCGGCATAGGAAATATTTTAAAAAGATACACCTTTCCTAGCCCACACATTTTATTCTTTACTTTTGGAATGTTTTTCACCGCTCATAAAGATGCACGACGGGTCATTTAAGGCCGGGCGAGTAACATACCGGTTAATCGAGTAATGCTATAATCGCGATTAATTTGTTTAACCAGTTAATTAGTAAAATTTGCACGGACCCGAAGAAAGTACAAATTACACGCTTTGACCACGCAGACGTGGACAAGTACACCTATATGAAAGGAAAGCGTTAGGTCAAAATTCTGCCTAAAGTAAACTGTAGAGCAGGATTTGTAATTCCTAACGGATTTTTAGGCCCGCGCCGATGCAGACGACAATGGTGCATTATATATGTGTAAAGTATATATATATTCATATATAACAGGGCAATAAAGAACGTTCCAACAACAACAACATGTGCAAAAGGCTACGCGTGTTCCGGCAACTTCAACGCCGTTCGAGTGTCCGTTTAGCGTAGCGGAGACTATTGTAAACAATCAAAGGAGGTTGCTCTTGCCGGAGAATATTAGTGAACCTCATTGCATTATGCAGCCGAAGTAATAATCTGTGTGTGAATGCCTTGAGCATGTTCTCAACTACACATCGAAGTTGATTCATAGTAAAAATTGTACATTGCGCCCTTTACCCCATATTCACTAAAAACAATGAAAGAAGAAAAATATTATTTTTACTTTTTTAGATTTGCATGGAAATGAACGAGACCGATTAATAGATTAATTAATCAATTAAAGGGTGGCGATTAATCTAATTTAAAATTTTAACGCGATAGCGTTAAGGAGCTCGTGTCGCAGAAAACAGGTGTCGGTGTCGGTAACGTTGTGTCCGAAAAATCTTGATTGCTCGATAGGGTCATGACGTCACGGCCACATGACCTCGCGCGGGAATTTCAAACAACCCACAACGCTTATGTGAAACGTGACGTCACGCGTGGAATGAAATTGATTAAAACATGACACGTAATGTGAATGAAAGGTCGCCGCATGTCTCAAATGATTTCACTTGATTTGCCTTAAAGAAAGAATTGAAGAATTTTAAGCTGAATTCGAGCCCACGATCCTCAGGTTGCCAGCCAGATACACTAGTCACTGGGCCACGCAGATACTTTTTGTTATTTCATGAAATGTTTACAGTGATTCATGTTATGGGAATAAAATCATGGCCCAAGCACATCTGAATATATTTTCATACCTACATTTCCAATACACCTAGGCTGCTTACAAAGCAGGCAGTTTGCGGACCAAGGCATAAATATGCCCTTCTAGTCCAACCACACCTTCTCACGTAATGTTGAACTATGGAGCTTGTAAAAGAATGTCTTCGCTGCCGGTGAAATACTAATCTTTTTATTTATTTTTCATTTATCTACAATAGCCTGAGGGCCATAGGGCGTTAGAAAGGGGAGTGGGTGTTATGTACAATGATGGAAACTGCGTCTCGAAATTTGATGGGTTCCTGGATGGTGGCGACATTTTCGGGAAGGTAATTCCAGTCCACAATTTTGTCAGGAAGAGGGGAATGCTGGTAAGCTGGGGAAGAACCCTACGGCCGGGTATATATTTTATTACAATGACCGAGTGTGGAAAAATGATAAGCCGGATATAAAAGGAGGAATTGATTTAGAAACGGCGAATAAAAATCTTTATGCAGAAGGCATAGGTGGAAGATTTTTCGACGGGGAAAAAAAAACGATGGGCGACAAAGATCCGATTTTAATTAGGGGATGCTAGAAAAACTTGAGTAATCGTACCGACACAAACGTGCAACGTCGTTCTGACCAGATTCAATGTAGCCTGTTTCATTTCATTTCATTTCATTTATTATACCCTCAGGGCCCGAAGGCATTACAGAGGGGGAGAGCAACAAGAAGGTTAATGCAAATAACATAATACATATTAGACACACTCAGTAATAAAGTAATTAGTAATTGTAGTTTTAAAGAGCTCAGAGTCCGTGATAATGGCGATCGACCGGGGAAGGTGGTTCCACTCTTGGGATGTACGGGGAACGAAAGATGAATAAAAAAGTGGTCGTGATAGAGTTAGGAATGCCCACCTTATGTTGATGATCAATACGGGAGGAAACATAGACAGGCCGAGCAATTATTTTGTCGCGCAGGAAAGAATTATGGTGATACATTTTATGGAATAGGGAAAGACGTTAAAGGGCAACTCCGCTCAATTCCGAAAAATTTAGGTTTACATGTCATTCCATTTCACAAAGCACTACTAAAGAGCTCCACGTCTTCGGATTCGCGAAATGTGGAGTATTATTTGTGTAATCTTAATTTAAACATCAGCTGATACCGAAACCGAAACTTCGGTTGCGTCAGGCAACATTGGTCTCGTGTCGACAGAGTCATGGCCACGTCACGTCGAACCACGTGGTCTTGTGACGTTCGTGGGGGCCAGGGACAGGACACGCGACGCGGGCAGGTCGCTTCGCATGGCGTGGACGATGATGGCATGATGGCCCGCGGGAGAGGGGGAAGGGGAGCGGAGAAACAGACCGATAAGCGCGCAGGGCAGCGCAAACTAGCGCATCCGCGTTACGGTGATCACGTGGACGCCGTTGAGCCAGCACCGGGAGGAGAAACTTATGACGTCATCGTTCAATTTTGCTCTAAGAAGTAAAAACAAACAAAGCGTGAGAATGACGTAGTCATGCCTCTGACGTAGTGGGTTAACGTTGGCCGCTCCAATTCCGTCGCATTGACTGCGCTGACGATTGCGCCTCGCGTCGCACGATAGAGTTGGCAGATTTCGGCGACTTGGCTCATTTGAAAGTTTGCAGAGTAGTTTATTAAATATATAGACGGAATTAGATCGTAATATTTGACATGGAGTCTTCCTATATGATACTGAAGAGGGCTGCATAGTTTTCTAAATATCAAAAATGAAGCGGAGTTGCCCTTTAAAGCTTCTTGAGGGGGGTGCCAGACTGAGGAGGCGCATTCTAATTTAGACCAGACTAGGGAGAGATAGAGGAGTCGTTTTAGCTGAGGAGGGGCGGATTTAAAATTGCGGCGAAGAAAACCCAAGCTTTTGTTAGCGGAACTTAAAGGGAGTTAAAGGGACCATGAAATTACCTTTTTACTTTTGCCAGATAACTTTTACATTAAACCCTCAACGTTCACTGAATGCCGAACAGACATCCGTTTTCGTCTCGGTTTATTAATTTCTACACAAAAAATTAATGAAATATCGACTTTTTCTTTCTCTCCTACTGACCGCAAAACAAGCTGCGGCGTAATTTTGACGGTCGTGACGTACCCTGTTTCCGGAACCGGAAGCTCTCTCGGCAGTAGGAGATGGGAGGGTTAGCGGCGGCGAGTTGGCGGTGTGCCGGTAGGTTTTACTGCGCTGATGTCACCGACGTATTTTCGGAATCGGCGCCTCTCATCGCAGCTGAGCGAAATTCAATGAGATATGTTGCGCTATAGCGACAGCATGGTACTAGTCCCATACGCCGGTATGCCTGTTGGGAAGTGCGGCGAGTCTTCCGGTGAAGACTCCAGCCCAACTGTCATTGTTTGTAAAAGGCGGCCCGCGTCAGTCATTTGCAAAGCGGCGTAGATGGAAACAAATTGCCGCGGCGTTTTTCGCGGCCTCGGAGATGCAGGAGCGAGCCGATGTTAAAAAAAAGTTACGTTTGAACTACGACAGTCTCAGCAAGCGCCACGTAAAGGCTGAACTCCATGGGACGAATATGCTGCGAATAACCGACGAATTTTGTCCGGCGGCTTTTTCTCTGCGCGTGGAATCAACACAGTGGCTGCTACGTCGCGCGCAAAGCGAGCGGGCCGTCGGGCGGCGTTCGCCATTCATTCGTCACATAATTCGTTCCATGGAGTTCAGCCTTTAATACCTGTTCACACTCGGAGCGGACGCGCGCGTTTGATGGAAGTGCTGTATTCGCGCTGTTGGTAAGCGCTTCGGGACCGATCTTTTACGATTGCAACTCGATACTGACGTGACACTCGGCAAAGGAAGGTTGGACCGACATTGCACGTAGCTCCCACGAACTGTTATAGCTCGACTATGGCGTGCAGTCGTGTCAGAATAAAAAAATGGCATACTAATAACAAAGTGTACATACCGTGTTACGAAGGTAATCCATACGGCGTTTATTTGAGCTCTATATCACACAAAACAAGAAGATAGAATCGACGAGAGTCCCTTTTCGACGACAGTGTTCATCAACACTGCCTCGGAAAAGAAGGGGAAGAGATTGACCTCACCTCTTAATCTAAAATTGAGGTCAGCGATCAAACTATAATACGGGAAGGGTCCACAAGGGTCGCCCGGACATATTCCATTCAGCACGCCAGCCGGTCGTGGGCAGACGGTCTTGCCCAAGTACCGTTGAAGCAACGCTGTTCGGAGTCGGAGTGCCTGCTAGGCAGCTAGGCCTATATCGCCAAGCTCGCTTGGTCGCAGCCGGTGGATTCGTCGCCCTTGTATCTTTTCTCGGGTGTTTGTGGATACAGCGTTCTTGTTCGTCGTGGTCTGTCTCAAGTACCTTTTTCTTGGTGCTTGAAGTCGGGACGCGCGAGAAGAACACGTAGAAAAATAAACGTTCTTTGGTCATCGCGAAGAACTGAGCGACGCTGTCGGCCCGGTCGGCCCTACTGCGCAGGTGCAGTAGTTGCTTCGTTTACCACACGATAGATGGCGCTTGGCTCTCAGCATTATCAAATTTAGAAATATTTGCCACATCTTTAATTATGCTACAAAATGTGGATCTGAATATTATTTAACAAAACTTTTAGGAAACACTCGCCGGCTATCTATTGTTTACGATCGCGTTGCTGGTGTGGTAGGCTCTTACCCAATAGGCGACGTGGATTCGGCTGACGTGCTGCGTTTCCGCGGATGCATCGCAGTGAAAAGGCGGAGAGCTTTCGAAGGAAAGAAGGCGCAAAAGAGTCCAGTTTTCTTTTAAAAGTTCTAGAGCGAAGAATTTTTTTTGGCTTCCTATTTTTGCGTTTTTGTGTTTCTTTTCACACCTTTTACCACGATCGGTGGATGAAATTCGATTTCAGAATCGTTTCATGGTCCCTTTAACATGATTTTCAAAGGGGAAGTTTTGAGTGAGAAGGACAAAGGACACCGATATACTTATATCCATCGGGAGGTTGAAGAGGAAGACCACTGAGAGTAAAAGCAGGGGAGGTTTGTAAAGAGGAACGAGAGAAGCGCATGCATTTGCATTTGCTGACGTTAAGTGTTATCTGGCAGTTAGTACACCAGTTATGCACTAAGTCGAGGTCATTTTGTAGTATGAAAAAATCAAGAGGGGATGTTATTTTCCGGTAAAGTACCCAGTCGTCGGCAAAAAGGTACAGGAAGGAGAAAATCTGAAAAGGAATCTCGTTAATGTAGATTAGGAAATGTAATGGACCAAGAACCGTTCCCTAGGGAACGCCAGATGTTACGGGGGCTAATGCCCCCGTAAAATCTGGGGGCCAAAGCCCCCGTACCCTTTCTGCAACATCCCGTAACAATATTATCAAGGTTTAATGACGACAGTTTTAGGAGCAGATGGTTATGTGGAACTTTATCGAAAGCTTTAGCAAGTCGAGAAATACAGCGTTAGTGGGGAAGCCAGAATCAAGGTTATCGAACAGATCGTTTGTTAGGCAGAGAAGCTAAGTTTCACAGGAGTAGTTTTTACGGAAGCCGTGCAGCGCTTTGTCAAAACAGAAAATAGAATCGAGGTAGATAAATAATTGCTTGTGAATTACGTCTTTGAGTAATTTAGAAGGTACAGAAGCTATAGTCCGTTGCAACTCAAGAACGACGGGCGAGGGTAGGGCGGGCCGGGGAGGAGGAAGCAGACGGAACACTGGAGAAAAGAGGGGGAAACCTCCTTCTCTCTTTAGCGTTCCGTCTGCTTCCTCCTCCCCGGCCCATCTTACCCTCGCCCTTCGTTCTTGAGTTGCACCGGACTATAGATATATTGGCCTATTGGACTCGAGACCCAGATTGAATTGTGTGGAAGTGTGGTTTTGTTTATCCATGGTTCTCCATGGGGCACGTGGTGATTCCATTTGTCCACAATGCGGGTGGAGAGAAGGCATCCACAGTAACGGCACAGAGCACAGGCAAGGGTACAGAGCACGAACTCTTAGCAGTTGATTCCAGTGCGCAAGCGCTGCATTGGCGCCTCCCATGGCTTCGGCCTCGCGTGCGTAACACTCGTTTTGCTCAAAGTAAGTGTAAAACAAGGTGTAGTTCTGCTTTTCGCCACATGAGCCGTGTCGATCGAATCTCGAGACGAATAGTGTAAGGGACTCGGTGGAAGAAACACATTTAGGTGATGACTCTCCGTCCGACGTGGCGGCCACAATATGTCCGGGCACCGAGCGCGCTTCACTCGCACAGGGATATACATGGGTTCCACCGTGCTCCAGGCGAGCGTCATTCGATGGAGCTTTAAACAAGGGCACTCGCTCTGCAAAGTTCCGGTACCCCTAATCGCAGTTGGGAACGAAGCACTTCTTTTCCATCCTTTTAGCATGGCTTCTTCTTCTTTGGGTTAAGGCTCACTTTCGTGCACGATGGTGGCCTCTGTGATTGACACAGCACCAAAGCAAAACACGAGGCCAGCACATACTACCACAAGACCACCACACCGCGAAAAAGGCGAGCACACTACGCCGCCAACACCGTGGCCGCCGAGGAATGACCCCATACCGCAGCGCCCTCTGCGGCAACGAGAAACAAAGTACCCCTGGTTTGAGGCTAGCGCCCGAACACGATCTGTCCGCTTGCTCCCCGCTGAAAAAGCGGCGAGCGGCATCACCTAAATGTGTTTCTTCCACCGTGATAAGGTAGATGATTTATCAGCGCTTTTGTGAACCGGAATGACCTTCCCGATTTTCCAAACCTCAGGAACTGTAGCCGTATCGAGTGATTGCTACAACATTTTTGTTAGAAATAGGCTTGAGGAATATTTTGTGCTCTGCGATACTTTGGAGTTGATATTGTAGACACTGCAGAACGAGGTTATATTCAGTTACGTAACAATGTTAACAACACCATAAATATCTGCACAGGTTCACGAAAGGAATGCTGCTTGTTGTCTCTTTTCCGTCTGTTCCAGCGGATTTGTGCTTCAGTTTGCTGCAAATGTTTTCACACACGGAAACCAAGAGACGAATTGCACACTCAGAATCACGTAGTCGAGAAATGTGCTTGTTAAAACGTCGCCCAATATTATGATTGCAGGATTTGCTTAAGGCCGATACTTTATTTCAGGGTTTTAAAATGTCCGTATGCAAAAGGGACCCTTTTCTTGACCTTGGTCCATATTTCCAACACACGTAAATTATATTAAATTCCAATGGGAGGTCCAAAAACTTGATGGACCTATCAACAGTAGTTCTTGCGTGAATACCAATTATGGGCAACGTTTTTGGAAGCATCGTAAAACGGTTTATTTGATTTCATTATTTTGATCTTCTACCTCCGTCGTAGCAAATATTAGGAACACATAGACATACCTGAAGATGGCTGCAATTCGTTTATCATTCAAATTTTACTGGATGATCCTGCCACATGCTGGTAGGAACAGATCATACAGTTGTGGGGCTACACGAGAGCCTTAACATACACCAGTTTTTTGTACAAAGTGCTGACCTTGGAGTGCTACGACCGTCGCTTTGAGGTATGCACTGAACAGTTTCAGGAAGGTATCCAGGCTGATCCCCGCCATGTTTTGAAACGATGTACTATTGCGTTCTATGGTTTGTTGGAGAATAGAGATGAGGCCATGGGGTATAAAATAATACATATCTTGGATGTCTGTCGAAAACCCTGTGGCGACATTGGATCCATTTTCTTGAAGATGTAAAATTAGTTGCTCTGAATTTTGAACCTTGTACGGATCATCAAACGTATCAAAGACAGTTCCTTAGATAAGAGGGTTGACAGTTGTACTTGCCATGAACCTCTTTCTGATATATGGCTCAAAAAGGTACAACCTACGTGTGTGTTTTAGCCGAAAAAGATAATTCAAAGTGCCCCTATTTTGTTCCTTTAATCTTTGCACATATGCTGTTCAAGTGGTGCTCTTGAAGACTTTATGAAGGCTTGTTTCCCACTTCTTCCTTGTTTTTTTTTTCAACCTGGATAACGTTTTTGGATACAGCTTGATAGGCTTTCTCCTCGTTCATTCCCGATGTAAGTACAACTAATCCTCTCTCTTTATCTGATACACAGAGTTTTCGATTTCTGCTTCGAAGCTCCTGGACTGTGAAGCTGAAGCTCATACCTGATAGTTTTGGACTCCGATGGCTTATGAGGCAGTCAATTTTTTAATTGATTATCTGGGGGGCTTTTTAATCATATGTTTTAGATGCGATGTTCCGAACTATGGTAGGCTGATCAATGGGCTGAAGCCTTGGTGGTAAGGTGTACCTCGTATCTTGTTCTTCTAACTCTGTTTCTTAGGTTTTTTCGTCTCCCAAGTTTAAGCAGGCCCTATCCACCTTGGGAGTGTAGACATAATCCGACAGGTTATATCAGAGTGGTGGCAAAAGTCAAGGTAGCTATGAATATTTATTGTTATTATTTTCCTGTTCATTAGTAGCGCCGAAAGTGTGTGAACTCACCTCACTCGAACTTCAATATTTAGTAGTATACTACCAGTTGAAGTCTTACCCTTAGCGCTTTGTATATTAGGTAAATACACTGGCGAAATAAACGATAGAAACAAAAGAACTGCAGCCGTCGTATTTATAAGTTTATAACAATAGCATCAATGTATCCACCTAACGTAATTATTCATTTGCTCCTTGTGCGCAGACAATTTTCAGAGTTATCGCGTAATTGCCAATATACTTTACCTTTGCTTGTTATCCAGCAGCAGCCGCGCGGCGGAGAGATAGTCTGGGGCAACATAATAGTCTTCTTCGAGCAGAAGGACGGGGCCTTGGTGGCTACGTGTGACGTTAAGAGTGTCCATGACGACATTAATCTGGAGGAAAAGAGTGTTCATATTTTTATTGGGTTTGAAACATTCAGAAGCAATATTTATTGATTATACTGTTTTCATTATGGAATGTACGAAAACGAAAAATGCCTGCTCACATGTGCACCTCAGTGCGACCTTAGCACTATATATGGTTAGGCAGCGCTGGTAACGGCGCTGCGTCAGTGCTAAGTCACGTTCGAGTCAGCGCTGCACCAGCGCTGTTCCTGGTGTTGACTCAGCGCCACTATGTATGTGTAAACCGACCTTAACAAAGAAACATTGCGTGTTTCTTATACTTATGGGTCTATTACTGCTAGGAATATTCACACTTGAAACCTTGTCGAGCTGAGTGGTTTAGAAAACCGCAAAACCACAAACATGCATGCATTATGGTCGGTGACAGGTACAGAGTAAAGTGGAAGCTCCTCCCACCTTTTTGCACTTTAGCAGAGCAATCGCTGAGGTGGGAGGAGCTTCCATTTTACTCTTAACTTGTCACCAACCACTGGTAATACAAAGACAGCGCGTCTGCAGGCAAGCTGGTAATAGTTTATTATGACGCTTAAAATTCGAGATTGTGGTAAGAAAACCAAAAATAGGGAATTTTGAAGTCGAAGAAAAAGACACACGAGAAGACATCTTTTCATGTGCCTTTTTCTTCGACTTCTAAAGTTTCCTCTTTTCTGCCTCACCAGAGCCTCGAGTTTTAAACATCACGATTAACCGACCATATTATTAAATTTACTCCTAAGCCCCCACACCGTCACACTGCAGGGACCTTTTGGCAGGCGCTCAAAGTGTGGTGCGGCAATACTTTGTTTCACCATGCGTCTGAGCGCAGCCAACATCTAGAAGGTGTGCAAACACGAAGGCACCAGTGAAAACCACAGGGCCACGTACGGCTCATGTAATTTGCTTGATTGGATTAGTCGATGATAGCACAAGTACAGAAAGACAACGAAAGCAGTGACGTTGCGCTTTTGGTACTGCTTGGCTGGCCCTATCCAATCGTAGCATCACCTGCGCTCGTACTTATGGTGAAACAGAGTATAATATCATGAGTGGAAGACAAACTAACAGAAGTGTGTCTTTGAAAGGCACAACTTGTGATCAGCTATTCTCAAGAGATTACCTTCCACCACCAATGATGTTTTATCTGAGTAAATTTACTCTCCCTGTAGTGGCCGTAGCTGTCCGAATACTTGGCGTTGAGGCACTTCACTTGAAAAGCCCTGGAGAAAAAAAAATTAAATACCTTGTAATTGACAGCGCTTTAGTTACAAACAATATATGTCATGGCAATGTTTTTCGTAAATCTCTTTTCGCTCTTTCTCGCGTGAGTTGAAACGTTGGGGCGCCGGTGCGCAAATAGCCCTCAAACACTTCCGGGTCTAAACTAGAGGACGTGTTTCGAAGTAATTACAAAATCAAATATATAAGCAATCTTCTGAAAATGTGAAGAAATATGCGTGAACCAGAAGCGTGCCGGGGCCACCCAATAGATGGCTCCGCCGAGTTTGTTGCAAAACAAGAAAAGGGGCGATTACGGAGAGAAAGTGAAAGTGAGTGTGCGATGAGAGTGTGTGGTGACGTCAAGAGCACTGAGCACTGAGCCTGGAGGGAGACAGCGTGTAGGAGTCAACGGCAGCTAGCCTTTGCGTTTACCCACTATCCTTCCAATCAGAACTCTGGGCTTTGACGTCGCATCACAAAACCATCGCCTCCTCGACTGCAATTTCTCTGCATACGGGACTATAAAACATTATTGAGTTTTAGTGTACTTCTCTCAAATGTATTACCTGGTCGCCATGAATTTTTGTCTCTCCGCTATGTGGCTTTTTTTCCTGACTACTATAACTTCGTTTAATCTTAAGTCCAGACGCAGCCGACGCTACGCGCTGATGAAACCAATCAGACTGCGTCAAAAGCGCACCATCATGGTGTTCCTAATGTTAATGAGCGTGTTCTACTGTCGCTGGACCATTATGTACGAGAAAGCTAGCGCTTCTGATGCTGTTTTATTTGGCCTCATCAGATGCCGGGGTCGGCTGCGCCTGGGGGCTTAAGCTGAAACAAAGCATAGCAATACCAGAGAGCTGGCGCACGCACGTTTCAGGTATAGTGAGATTGGTACATCCCAATCACCGTTAATCGCAAAGAGTAAAGGCGAACAGACTGGCTGAGACGGTCTTGCTTGCATATCGTCAACGTTGTGTAGTTTTGTTAACAAAGCGAGAACATTTACGTAAGCCTCCACGCTGCGGAGGTTTGGACAAGGAAGAGAAATGATCACGCGGAACGAAGCCCTTACTTTTCCTTGCCGATGTCCCGGGAACAATCCATCGGGTCCCGTCCAGGGAATTGGTTGGGAAAAAGTTGGGTCGAATAAGGGAAGAAGATTTGCATGACCTGAAGGAAAGATCGAGTTCCTTGACTAAGAAACAAAGGTTCTGCTCTTCTTCCGCGTGCCAGTTTGCAACTGCACAGGTAAAAAGTACACGAACCCGTGTGTTCGATTTTGCCAGGTTGTCCCCAGTGTCTTATCTTCGCTCCGCAGCCGATGAGATTGCGACATTAGGTGATAAAAAAGCCCGAAACACGAAACACATGAGACACTCCCCGCGCAATGCTTAAGCTATCAGGGAGTCATAACACTGTTTACACATCTTACTTTATGCTCATAACACATGGAACAGGCATTTCTTATCAGCACCACGGGTTAGTTGCTACAAACAATTGACCGCATCTCCACGTGGTGAATGATGTTGATGGGGGCGAAGCTCTGCATGGTGGTGCTTGTCTGCGTAGACGCTGAGACGCAGCATGCGGAGCCTTTCGTTCGTTTTTATCCATGTCAGAAAGAGAATGTGTGGTATGGAACGTGGTTTTATACTCATTTGAGCATTTGACCGCAGCCCCCTCTCGTCTATAAACGTTGAGTCAATGCATGCAAAGTTTAACACGATTATATACGCAGCATTTGACCGCAGCGCCCTCTCCTGTATAGACGTCGAGCGGCTACATGCAACGTTTCATCCATGACATCCCCAGCTCTTGAGTTACTACCAAATCTCAGAGCCCCCTACTCGTCCCGCAGTCGTAGCCGAGTGGTTAAGGTCATGGACTAGAAATCCATTGGGGTCTCCCCGCACGGGTTCGAATCCTGTTGACTGCGTAAACATATTTCATAATTTTTTTCATCTTTTTTTTTCATGTTTTGTTTTTGCCCTACACGAGCACGTGAAACGATCCATCAGAACGAGTCCCTCTCAGACATTGACAAATTCAAGTACCCGAAAAGCTACCTCATTGGTAAGGCTGCCGTCGCGATCGAGGGACTCCAATTGACAACCGAAAACGTGCTAATTTGCTCGTGAGCACGTGAGCTTGCGAGCACGAGCACGATCACGGAGCACGAGCACCGGACGCCGGCCATACGGACATGGCTAGCCCCTAAAGAGCTTCGCCCCTAAAACATAAAATGAATTTAAGCCGCGCTGTCCTCTTTAGCTTGTGACCAGAGTATTGAAGTTGCAGGTTCTTTCGTCTATTTACACCAAAAATGTTGAGCATAGTCCTACTCCTGTTGGCTGAGAGTATAAAATAGATAGTCGGTTATGGGCAATGTAATAATAATATTAATAATACTATTATTAATAATAATTATTATTACATTAATGTTTCATCAAACAAAGAGGGAAAGCCGGGAAAAAAGCTGCAAAACATTTTGACAGGCACCTGGCCCCAAGGGGCAGAAGATGCAGACTTTTTTATTTCACTTTTATACACAAACATAATGGCACTGATAGGCTATCATAAGTTTATATTTCATCAAAAAATGCTACTGATAGATTAACATCACTTCATCTTCATGAAACAATGAAGGAAAAACAGGGGAAAAAAGCTATAAAAAAGCTATCAGTGCCACTAGTGCTCAAACATAATGGCACTGATAGACTATTGTATATAGAAGTGACGAAGTTCATTTATGGTAAGCAAGTCAATGTGCAATCACGACTAATAAGGCTTTTTAGTAAACAAGGCAGTGTATATTTAATATTTTTCTTCCTCTCCGTAGCTTGTTCTATAAGGGCCCATCTCCCTCTTTGTAGTTTGTCCTATGAGGGCCCATCTTTCAACATCCAGCGTGACGAGTAAGGTAGGCTGCAACGTTTTCGATCAACATCTCAAGATTGGCCAGAAATTGGGAATTTCGTTTTAGCTCTCTTTTAAAATTTCCGGTCATTTTGAAACGATATGATAGTGTCTTTTTTTTAACAACCCAGCAGTGGAAACGTCATGTTGAGCGTTATAAATAATTATGATAATTTTCTAGGAATATCTTTTCCAAATGTTCGGTCGTGCTCGTGCACCAGATAAGGTGACAGTAGCTGTGTTACGAATAACAGAGTGAGTTATAGTTAGTAGTTTTGCCAAGGTTGGTAAAATAGATCGATTGCGGCTCACTAACCCGACAATGCGGGAGAATTTAGGGATTATATTGCCGCTTGGCTAGCGGTAGCCTAGTGGGCACCGCGCCCGACTGTCACACAGAGATCCCAGGTACGAATCCTTGGGCCTGCAGATGGTTTTATTTACTTCTAAGACGATGCTTCGAGAAACTTAGAGAAGGAGGTGGTTAGTTCTAGAACAGAATGTTCTCGAACTAACCACGAGTTGCGTACTAGAACAGAATGTTCTATTACGGAATGTTCGAGTACAGAATGTCCTGGAAAGAAGAGTGCTATAAAAGGAGCACCGCGTGGCCTTATACGGTCAGTTATCGCTTGCGCTCGACCCTGTTGTATCGCCGACACTCGACGCCTCCGACGTGCTGTGATTTCCCTTTAATTTGGGCACAAGTTCGCCCCATTAAAGATTTTTTTGTTCAGTTTTACTTCACCTAGTCACATATGTTTCGTGACAATATATTGAACACGGCGTTACATGTCTTTTTTTTTTTTTTTTGATAAAATGGCACCAGCGTTTTGAAGCTACCAGAAATTTCAAAAGGCATCTTGTTTAAGGTAAGACTACTGGTGTAATAGGCTGGTTCTTTTAGGATGGAAATCAATGTATAATAAACAGGAAAGGGCCCAATATTTTCTCTTGTGGGACACCTGACATAATCGGTCTGACTGGAGAGGAATAGTTATTTACATGCACATACTGATTTCGATCTTTTAAATACGAGTCAAGAAGCACCAACTTGCTTCCACGAAAACCATAGCATTCAAGTTTCCGTAAAAGAATTTTGGGATTTAGGCTATCGAAAGCGTTTGTCAAATGTATAAAAACACTGAGTACTAAAGTTTTTTTTTTAAATTGTTTTAAGATATATTTCTTACGACCTAAAAGCGCTGCTTGCGTTCAAAGATTTTTGAAACCGAATTGCGACGAGTTGATTTAGGTCTGTTGGTCGGAAAAATGGGATAAACGGCAATGAGGCACATTCTCAAAAACCTTTGAAAAAGCAAGAAGTATCGAAATTGGACGGTAGTTTCAAATACCGTTTTTCACTCCCTTCTTATGCAACACTAGCACCTTCTGTAATTGCATCTGTTTATGAAAAACACTCGTTTCAATAGCAACGTTAAAATGTGCTTTAGCAAGAGAGCAATAATGTCAATGACGTACTTTAGCGGTCTGATTTAAATATTATCAGCGTCAGTGAAGCCACTATTTTTTAACAGCATTGTAAGTGAAAGTACTTCAAAAGTGAACGAATGGGTCTAGAAATATCAAATTAGTATTACTTTGATCAATATACCCGCAAGGACTAAGACTTAGTGAGATATTACCTAGTTTAACGAAGACCTCATTAACCGTTTTAGCTAAGGAGATGTCTGTTAATTCCTGCCTATTAACGTTAGCCTCCTCAACTGTATTCGGTAAGCGGTTACGATTTAGCACAAGGTTTGGGTTTTTCCATAATAGGTCTGAACGCTTTTCTGATGACTTAAGCAGGGCATCACCATAGCGCTTCCTAGCACATCGTAATTCTTCAGTAAGCTTGGTGCGGTATGCTTTAAAAATTCAAACCTTCTCCGGCATTTTTTTAGCGCTTGTATACTACATGTTTTCATAAATTTTGCATGACAAATTTAGTGTTACCCATGGCTTCTGTGCCTTATTAGACACTTTCAAAGGTTCCAAAGATAAAGAAAAAACTCGGTTGACGTTGTCCTTGTGATTAATCAGTTAACCCTATTCAATCGTCAGGCCCGTTTTCGTTTAAACCCTGGCGGGTCATGGTAAAGTCCAAAGATATTCCGAAAGCGAGAATGAAAATAAGTTCTCCGCTCTTATTTCTGAAATTTTGCAGCGCGCATCAAGTTACTTTCTCTTTACCCTCATGTGATTGTCAAGTTATGTCACGCTGCGCAGCTAGCAGTTAGTAAAAAATAAAAAAAAGTTTTTTTCGTAGTTCCTTCACATTTGAAACAAAAAAAAAAAAAAAAAATCTACCTTGCAGAAGGGGATAGCAGAAGGCAGAAAATCCACTTGACTGTCATAGTAGTCATGGCTGATGATTAATAAAGCCCTTTCGATGCCCTGTGCTCTGGAAAGGCTCTCAATGAGGTGTTGCAGGTAGTGCCAGCGGTCGTGTACCTGAACCAGGATCACAGGGTCATCGGGCGCCAAAGGTCCAAACTCGAGGAGGTTGTGAATCTCCTGAAAATAGTACGCAATTAATCGTAACCCTAGATCATACTACTCTTCTTGCAATTATCCTTCCGCAGACATGATGTCGTGAGGACTACCTCCAAAACACTAAATGGTTTTGAGATGTAACCTTTAGTTTTTCGTACTTCCAAGTTATAACTTCTCTAAGGCTCGTTAGAGGAACCATGACAGTGACGAGAAGTGTAATTGCTGTGGAAATGATGCTTTAAGAAGAATATATGCATTTTTGGACATTTGGAGGACTCTCGTCGTGGGAGCCTTAAAACATTTCTGAAAACACTCTTTTCAGCATTCGCTCCAAATAACTACAACTTTGCAATGAAGAACCTTTCCACACTCTCCGACAGATTTTAACAGTGAAGATATAAAAGGGTTTAGACACGAATATATTAATCACTGACATGATAATACCAGTAGGGAGGTCCCTTAGTTATCCAGTCGCCGTGCGGACTTTCTACCTACGATAGCGTTTCGGCAGTCTCTGGCGTCCACGCGCAGCCAAAGCACGGAGGAAGGCAACAGGCGGGCGCTGGAGGCAGGGTATTAGAAATATACGCATTGTCGTTCACATCTTGTCAGTGACTACAGGATACAAACAGGTTCAATATGGGTTTTTCTTTAAACCCAATAGCCTCGTAGTGTGCGAACATGTAGGGTACATAGGACATCATGCATGTTTTTGCAACGCCATCTTTACCTTAGTGACACAGGTCAGGAGGATTTGGCAGAAAGAGACCGTACTCACCTAGAAAAAGAGAGTTCCTAAGGTATGTAGTTGACTTTATATAGGGCGGCTTTGAACGTTACTTATGCTGTGCAGAACAAGAGGCAATTTGTGTTTCTCAGTCATTATATATCAAAGGCTCAATGCAGATTGAATTGCAGCGGCAAGTGTAGTTATTGTTTTACGGCCGAGTTCGCCCCGAGAACGCATTGGCACGTTTGAGCTTTCCTCCTGCGCACAAAGTGCGATAATGGTCCTGCCACCGTAGCCTAAATGCGACAGCAGTTCTGAGCGAACCCTTCACGCTTTCGTGTCCGTCCTTCTCTCTGTAACCAACGAAGCCGCCATTGGCTGCGGCGGAGAGACCACGTGATCCGCAGCGCCTCCGCCCCGCGAGATACGACCTATCCCAGATGTTGCAATCATGCCGCTAAGATGCAAGGTTTACAGCCAGGCGCCGAGGAGATTGAGGAACAGCTTGGCACGTGCCTTTACGTAAGGCTTGAGAGACAAGAAGCAACAAAGGGGGCCAGCGAAACGGACCGAGAACTGCGAGTTCGGCAGCAACGCGGTAGAGATGCGAAGAAGGCGAAGACGTCTCGCGAAACAGATAAGGGAGGCGTTTTTGGATAAAACGCGAGCTGGACGACAAGCCGGCGACATGAGCACAGACTTGGGAAGTAATCCGTTACCTTTTTAAGTAATTTTGTAATTGCCACGTCACTTTGTTTCGGAAGTAATTTGTAATGTAATTTCATTGCAAAATAATGATAACTGACTACTTTACTTACTCGTTACTTTTTAAAAATATGAACATAATATAGCAACTGGAGCAATACGAGCAGAACATTCAGCAGCATAAATGGAGCAAGTTCAATAAAATAGAAAACATCAGAAAGGGGAGAATAGCCGAAAAGTAAACACGATTTTTGGTATGACCGGTCACTGAACCACTAGAAAAACGGGCAAGGCAAGTACGAATATACAAAAGACAAAGATCAAGTAAGACAGCGCCGAGTAGGCTCTTTGTCGCCTTCCATCCTGTTTTTTTTGTCTTCTCCGAGCAGGAGAAAGCTCTTCGTGTTTTTTGTTTTTGTATTTTACACCGTTTCACCCTTTCAAACTTCTTCAACGTCTCCCGCCATCTGCACGGACAACAAATGCGGGTCAGTACCCCCTCGATTCGCGGCTTCACGACTCGCGTAACAGACGAGTCGTGTAGCCTCGAGCTGAGGGAGTCAAATTCTCTTTGGCTTTGATGTGCGCTAGTGTGTTCTAAAGGCCGGTTCAGACACTTGCGTTTGAGTGCGTTTGACTGCGTTGCGTCGAGAACCGAAAGCGAGTCACCTGCATATCTGTGCTTCGTATGAAGCGTGGAATCCAATTCAAGGAATCATCTTGGCACGCGATATAAGCAGCAGGGATGTCCTGGTTTCTCGCAGCCGCAACGCAGTCGAACGCAGTCAAACGCAACTGTCTGAACCAGGCTTTACACGCTCTTGAGGCACGGCTGAAAAGCGCCCTGCGCAAGGCTAAGAGCATCGTTTTCGAGGGTACGGACGATACTTCTTTTTGTTTCCTTGTCTGGGCATGGTGGTCGAGTCCACTCCTCACTTTGCAGTCAACTGTCAAGATAGAAAGGGGGGGGGGATAGATCATCTAGGGAGTGCTGACAGAGGGAGAGAAAGAGAGAACGCGTAAAAGTGGTGTGATCCTTTATTAACCATGTTGAATTAACCTGAGACTGGGGTAGAGAGGAAACATCAAAACGTTGATGAGACAGAAAATAGACAGGACGACGTCTGAAACTGAGCTAACTCGTTTATTTAGTCCACCTCCTTACATAGTTTCAATCTCAAGGTCATCTCCACCAACACAAATGGATTGAGACTATAGAAGAAGGTGGACTAAATAAACGAGTTAGCCGAGTTTGAGACACCGTCCTGTCTATTTTCTGTCTCTTCTACGTTTTGATGTTTCGTCTCTACCCCAGTCTCAGGTTAATTAAACATGGTTAGTATTCACCAGCTCGCCTGCAACCTTACGATATTTTCTCTCATCCTCTATTGTTTTGTGAGACCGATGGCCACCGCTTCTCTCGCTCTCTATGCCTTCCCCTCCCCTGGCCTCCACGAATATTGGTATGAAAGTGAGAACCGATGAACGATCGAAAACCCCTAACCGCAACCTTTTCTCTGACTGATCGAGTTTTTGGTCATGGAGTATCCGTCGTCTCCATGGCCATCTCTTAATGAGATATTCAAAATTCAGGGCATTAAGAAGAAAGGAAACCTCGAGTTTCAGTGCATACTTTACTTGCCAAAAAAACACACATTCTCATCAGTAAGGACCATAAACTCTAATCTACGAAATACATCAAGGTAAGCTGGGACACCTGCATTCTGCATTGGCTTTACATTGTAACGTTAGAACCAATTTTTTTCTTTTCTGGTGAATAACAGGTGAAACACCCGAGTCCAAAGGGAGCTTTCGTTGATCGCTTGTTTAGCTCTGAATCTCGGGGGGGGGGGGGGGGGGGGGGGGGGGGGGTAGACGCTGCTACTGAGCATGCGCACCGCTAGCTTTGTCTGCACAATTCCAGAGATCATTTCTGGAGGCCGTAAGCGAGCGGGATGGCGGGTGTGGTTGCAGCTTTCGGTGCGTTGTCAGCTTACAGGTGAACGAAGTGCACCTACACTCTTTCTCTTAATACAATATTTTATTTTTACAAGGACTACGATATTACGGGTGTATGAGAAATGAAAAGTAGTGTAGCAAAACATTGTTGAAAAATATCAAAATTGTTTCTATTGTTTTCTGGATAAGTATACGGAAAAAATAACGTGAAAGTAATTTTTAACGTAACGATCTTAAAGTGATCCGTTACTTTTCAGCGAAAGTATTTTGTAACGGTAACCCATTACATTTGAGGCTCGGTAATTTGTAATTGTAATCCATTACATTTTTTCAAGTAACGAGCACAAGTCTGCATGAGCATCGGCAACGGAACGGCGCCACGACGAGCGAATACGAACGTCTGTTTCTTCAAGAGGTACTTCAAAAGGTATTTCCTAAGCAATTCGTCCTGAGTGGTGTGCAGCTCGTGGGATTGTATGTAGTTTCAATCGGACGTGAGCGATGGGAAGGACCTACTTCGCGTGACAGCTTTGAGCGGCGTTCCCCGACAAATCGGTAGACGAGTTTGTGGTGTCCGCAACGTGCAGGACACGCTTCAACGTCGGCAACGTAACCCCGTATGTCCCGCAGCAACGCAGTACAAGACGACGCAAAATGCTATAGTATATTTCAACTACAAGCTGTACAGCGATTTTGGCAACAATTTGTTTTTCTTAGATATAAATAAAAATACCTACAGGGGTCGAAGAATGCTGACTGTTGAATACAGAAGTATATAACACAAATAGCTTACTTGTTTTGTGTTGATGAGATTGGCGGCTTCTCTGACTGCGATCAGATCCACAGTGAGGTTGAATTCGCTGAAGTTTACTGGGAACACGATTGGTCGCTCCACCTGACGAGAAAATAGCATGCCTATACGGTTTGTCTCAAGGCATGAGCGCTAAGCTCGCAAGACAATGCTTTTGGAATCGCAGCGGACAATTCGCAAAGTATTAAAAAAAACGAAAAAAAACAACAACAACGAAGAAGTCTTAGTAAAGCAGACGACTTTTCCTGAAGACGTGACGGAGGGGCGCGCTTGATTTATTAAAGCCAAGAACGCGCGCATCTGAAATGCAAGCATCGTTCAGGGCGACATGTTCGTACTTAGCAAACCTTCAGCTTTGGTAACAGATAAGCAAAAACCGACTATAGCACACGTGTTGCATCGGAAAAAGTATACTGCCTTTATTATACTAATCACCACAAGTTTTGTTTCATTTTCTTTCGCCCTAACTCATCACATCATATGACAATCATCATAACCAAAGCCCCGAAACACGGATAAAAGGAAATAACAAAAGAATTAATTATTTATTAAATTTCTCCGCGTCTCAGATTTTATATTATATTAGACTCGTTCGATTTACCTTCCCCTCCTGCAATGGTGCAGAAAAGTGGAGGCGCGGTGTACTTCCGGTCGTATCTCGATACACAAACCGGAAGTACACTGCCCTACACACTCCTGAACCAGTGCAGGAGGTGCAGGTGAATCGGACGAGCCTACAAACGTTTCCGCTGTTTACAAAAATCACAGTCTACAAGCGCTAAATCACAGTTCAGCCAGCGCTCGCGCGCCATATCGGCCAAAACAGAAGGTACGCGTGCATAACACACGAACACAGAAATGAATGCTCCCTGAAACGCTTTTATAAAAAGGTGTATAATGTATGCGTTTCGTTTCGGTCGATTCCCATGCGTGCAAGCAGGAGTGTAATATGCGCGTGAAGATAACTTCGGCAAGCTTGCGATTGAACGCGCTTGCCAACACTAGCAGAGACATGGCGGCGGCCAGTGCTGACTTGCAGACCTATCTTACCCAACCTTGGCCACAACTTTAGTTCAAAGAAGGCAGGCAGCTTTGCTAGAGGCGGATCATGCCGTCTCGTTTTCTGCACGCGCAGAGTAGCAGCTAAATTACCGCACGTGCAGAAAGACTCAAGTTCCCTCCACGTATCACGCCAGCGGAAGCGTGACCAAGTTGACAGGTGAGGTAGGTCTATTCAACGCTACTATTGGCGACGAGATGTTTTGGTGGCTCCCTCTTTCGGTTTCCATCTGTGACGTCATCACCAGGACAATCAATTGCCTACGACACTTTCAGCGGCATGTGTAAAAAGTGCGGTGGAAGCTTGGAGTCATTGCGCGTCTTTGAACCAACACCGTCAAAGGTGACAGTCTGGAATGCCCCTTATCTCCGCTAATAAAAGTAAAATTAATTATACCCAAGACGTCACACCGAGCGTTTGGTCAATCGTGGAAGGCCGACCACGGTGACGCTTTTGGTCGTGCACGTCGTTAATTGTATATACTTGGTTTGGACTGACGTCTCGTCAGCGGCCATTGGGAAGAAACTTGCTGCGCGGGTATCTTTTGCACCATATACTTTTCTCAACACCGAGTTTGTTCTTCCCCGAAGAAAACTACTAGGAGTTACCATTCGTACGGTGGGATGACGTCAGGTACAAGCCATGTATTGTTTCATACTTAGTTCCCACTTAGCTCAACGTCGCCAAAGCTGCTTGCATAACCTTGTTTGTGGATTGACTCTTTTTCTTTGTTCTATTAAACGGACTCTCGCATAGATGAGCCGGGGACGCCCCGCGCTGGCGGCAGCAATAGCGCCGGTATATTTCGGCCTTTCACTGCACCAACCCGTGAGCTATCGACCAGGATTTGACGCTTCGTGACGTCACGAGCTATAATCCTGGCTTCTTATACATAGCTTGCACGGACGTCACCCAGTACCTGGCAATGGCGTCCTTTGCACGTGCGGCCAGCCTTCGACAGAATAAAGAGCACGAGGTGAGACGCTCGCGGAGGCGCGTGCAAACCTACCTTCCACTGCATTAATGGGACATTTAGTACCTGGGAATGGCGACTGGAATGACGTCACGTGAGAACTATGTATTATCAGTTGCAAACGACAAGTTAGATGGTGCGTGTAAAAAGCACGAAGTAAGCCTGGACTGATCGCATTCTTAAACCAAAACCGTCAGTTGCAAGTCGGACATTGTTGTTATTAGCGTCGATGAATGCGAAATTACTTTAAATAAAGACGTCATAGTGAGCATTTGGCCTATCGCGAATGCCGACCACAGCGATGCTTTTGGTCGCGCGCGTCGCCAATCGGGGGAATTTATTGGACGCCATATTTGAGTGCGCTGTGTTCACCGCGCATGCTCAGAACGAGCTTACATTTCTAGGCTGTTACGAACATTCATCTTGATAATGCACAATGCACGTTGCAAACAAAGACAAAAAGCGGAATTTTGTTGTTAGCATTCCCTCAGCAGCCGCGAACTCAGCTATACGACCTCCAGTAAATAATCCCCGCAGCTTTCACAGCGTTGAAAAGATAAGTTCGCGAGAAGTTGTTTTGCGAACGCTCGTGCGCACATAACTCAAGACCTTATAAACCGCGGTGCCCGCGACCGAACGTTCGGCAGCGTTGTTGTTCCTCGTGCAAAAGAGACGCTGTAGCCGAGCTGCCTGGGAACGCCGCCCGCATGTTTGCGAGCGCTCTCAAGGCTACGATCCAACGAAGCCAATCAACCTGCGCCAAAAGCGCACCGTCCCGACGTCCGTCCTCTTTGTGCCTTCGCTATCAGCGGCTAGACCTGTCACGCAAAAATAAAAGCGCAAGATCTCGCTGCATTCAATGCGCGTGACGGAACGCCATGACGATACACTTTTCCTGCTACCCGATGGGGCTCCATCGGGTCGTAGTGTTGGCTGCGGTGGGGCTTAAAGTGAAACGGGGTATGCGGAGCGCAAGTTCGTCTGCTTCTTTGGCAGGGGTTGTGGTGACGTCAGAGAGACACCGAGCTCTGATTGGCTCTGATGGACGGATAGTGGGTAGACCTCAAGGCAAGATGCCTTGAGGTCTACCCACCATCCTTCCAATCGAAGCCCACCGGAGCTCGGCGTCTTTCTGACGTCACCACAACCCCTGCAAAAAAAGCAGACGACCTTGGCTCCAAATATGCAAGAAATATCAGGACCGGCCTTGTGTCCCACTCACCTTCAAAGGTGCAGACCCCCAGCGTGCATGATTAGCAGATGTGGACCCACGGGGAGCCAGCCTGCTACGGACCGACCATTCCTCGGAATGGCGTCGCGGACGAAAACCGACCACATAGAAGGCTAGCAGGACGCAGCCTAGGGAGACCGAAGCTCTGGTGAAAGAAAGCCGACTCAAAGGAATCAGTCTCCTCGAAAGCATTCTACCGGAAAGATGCAGAACCGACGATGGTTGCTCCTGCAGGCATGTGGATCGAACACGTGCACGTGCAGTGCGTGAGCTCGAGAAATGACACCGAGGAGACAGGGGCCATCACTTGATGTCGTCGTTTAGTACATCTGCGACCCGCTCCGAGTGGCAAACACGCCGCCAAACGGCCGACGCAATTGCGTCTGGCGTCGCGGCGTACAGGCGCCGCGTTTGTTGTGAGACGCTGCAAAAACGCTCTGGTAGCGACGCTGACGCGAGCAAGGCCTTTAATCTGTCTATGCTGGAAAAAGCGATGGAGAAACTGCATCGTGACGTCGCCGGTGGGAGGAGCCTAATCTCCATTGCCAACAAACTACATCGGAAGAGAACTGCACCGTGACGTGTCCGGTGACGTCGCCGAATTCTGGCGATCGAGTTGAAACTACATCGCTTTTTTTCTCCCTACAGAGAATTATGGAGAATCGCCGAGTGGGCTAGCGCACACCAGCTCGGAGCACGTGGAGCGAAGGCTCGCGCTGCAGAAACCCACAAGGATCCTAGGGTTCAATACCAGGA